>VZTB01010577.1:56037-99671 GCA_013397245.1 Thryothorus ludovicianus
TAAAAAATACTTAGTTTACTTCATCATTTTAATTGATTCCTCATAAAAAAGACCCCCAACTCATTTCAAAAAACAAACCACTCATGCTTAATTGCCTCCTTACCAATTAGCGTACAAAGCAAAGAAGGGGAAGTGACAAAGGTATGAATATGCATTTGTATTTTGTATATTCGACATTTTTGTCCATAAAAGCTTTGTAATCACCTATGAAACTTTGCAGTGTGCATTAGGGAGATATCCCACACACTGCCCAGGCTGTAATAAACACACACTGTGTAACTCCAAACTGTTAGAGAGTCTTTGTCCGTTAATAGATGGACACTGATATTAGATCTACGTTCATATTTCTTTAATTCACCATGAATTTAGGCAAAGGTTCAGAGGCCTTGCAGCTGGAGAAGCTCCTCAGGTGCAGGTTCCTCCTGGTAGGAGTGAGTGAGGTCTCTGGGATGTTCTTCCAGTTCCTTGCACTGCACCCCAGCCTGGGAGCACAGAACTTCTCTGAGGCATCTCCTGCCTCTCTTAGGGAGATGTACAGGACACCAGCTCCAGCAGGACAGGTGTGACTCAGGTACTGCTGGTACCTGGTGAACCTGCTCTTGTCTGGCTCAGCAAAAGACCCAAATGGATGAGGTGGGGCTCGTCTAACGAGCTTAATGAGGCAAATGTGCTGCATGGTCGAGGAGGCAGCTGAGATGAATGACTACAGCAACCTCAGCACCCTTCCCAGCCCAGGGCAAGGGAGTGGCTCTGGAAGGGCAGGAACCTCCCCAGTGCATGTCCTCAGTAGCTGCTCCTCTTATCACAGACACCAGGGGAGTGCACAGGAATGAAATCACAGGAAGGCCTAGCTCAGAAGGGACCTCTGGATGTTTCTGGTCCCACAGGCTGGCAGAGCAATTTCAAAATCAGGTTGTTTTGCTCAGGACTGTTTCCAGATGAGACCTAGAGAATCTGATGCCCGTGAATGGGGCTCTCACAGGCTCTCTGAGCAGCAGCCCCCAGCTTCCTTGCTCTTGTGGGGCAGAAACTTTCCCTCACATTCCACTGGGATTTTGCTGGTTCTGTCTTATGGACATTTCCACCGTTCTCTCCCTCGATGCTCCTCAGCCTCCTCCTCTCCAGGCTGAGCAGATCCAGCCCTCAGCTGCCCTCACCTCTCATGCTCCAGCCCCAGGCTAACGTCATTGTCCTGCTGGACCTGCTCCAGTTTCTCCATGACTGTGATACTGGAAGCCCTAGAGAGGACGCAGGACTCCAGATGTGGCCCTGAAACTGCCAAGCAGAGAGAAACAATCCCTCTCTTGGATTTTCTGCTAACAGAGCACAGCACTCTGCAATGCCACAAAACACAGTCCTTGTCACACCCTTCACGCCAGGTGAGGGCCTGGGGTGCACAGAAAGGCTCCCAGCTCTGTGAATCAGGGCTTGGCTGGCACTGAAACTGGTTTAGAGGAGCCAGCCAGACCCCTGAGTGACTTTCCCAGGTCCAGTCAGCAGGAACAGCTTGAGCTGGATCCTGATGTGATGCCCAGGCAGCTGACTGTTCAGAGGAAACCAGATATGGAGAGCCCTCAGTCTCAGAGCCTTGATCACCCTGTGGTGTCACCATGATGGGGGGAACAGAGGTGAATTTATCTTGATAGGGTCTCCAGGGGTAGGTGTGTCCCAACAGAGCAAAAAATAAACAGACTTTCCTTCATTCTACAGCTGATGGAAACACTGCTCCTGTTTGAATCCCTTAAGCCTCAATGTCATTGGATTTTAGAGATTTCACAGAATATGCTGAGTTGGAAAGGACCCAAAAAGATCATTGAGTCATCTCTGAACTGAATGGTCCACATAGGGATCAAACCCACACCCTTGGCATTATCAGCACTGGGCACTGAGGCAAGCCCAACCACTGCAGCCCTTGAAAGGCACT
This sequence comes from Thryothorus ludovicianus, assembly GCA_013397245.1. Lineage (NCBI taxonomy): Eukaryota > Metazoa > Chordata > Aves > Passeriformes > Certhiidae > Thryothorus > Thryothorus ludovicianus. Next base: position 57,962 of record VZTB01010577.1, read on the forward strand.
TTCTGCATCCTCTTGATCAGGGATGGCCTCAGATTCCTCAGAGTGGAGCCCTGTGGCTTCTCTGAATTGCTGGAGAAATAAACCCCACCAAAACCACCACTGGAGTGTAGAACAACCTCAATGAAAATCCACTCGTGTACAAAGCCAGAATGTCCCACACGCTGACCCCTCTGGGGCAGAGCACAGGAGGGATGTGAGTGACACTTCTGTGGTCACCACCCCGAGCCCCTGCATGGCCACACAACACTGGCCACTGTGAGACCCTGCCCAGGCTGGCCTTGGGGTTTTGGCAGTTTATCTTAATCCAGGGAGCTGAGCAGAGTTCCGTGGCTGGGGGCAGCTCTGCAGGATCAGTGTGTGTGTGCTGACAGCTCTGCTGCTCTGCAGCACACACAGGGCACTGCCTGAGCTCAGCAACTTGAAACACTTGGGAAGGATGGGGTTCAGGAGGTCCCCCCATCCTCAGGTCTTGCCAGCAGAGCTGCATGGCCATCACCTCCCTGAAGGGATCACTGCTGAGCTTTGCCACGGCTGGAATGGCAGAAAATCACCAGGACTGACCCCACAGCCTGGGCAGCAGCTCCAGGGAGGGTGTTCTGCTCCTCTGCTCCGTGCTGGAGAGATCCCCCCTGCAAAGCCTCCAGCCCTGGGCTCCCAGCACAGAAAGGATATGGAGGAGTGGGAGCAAGTCCAGAGCCTGCCATGGACACACTCCAAGGGCTGGAGCCCCTCTGCTCTGGAGCCAGGCAGGGAGAGCTGGGGGGGTTCTCCTGGAGAGGAGAAGGCTCCAGGGAGACCTCAGAGCCCCTTCCAGGACCTAAAGGGGCTCCAGGAGAGCTGGAGAGGGACTGGGGATAAGGGATGGAGGGACAGGACAAGGACAAATGGCTTCCCACTGACAGAGGGCAGGGATGGGTGGGATATTGGGAAGGAATTTCTGGCTGTGAGGGTGGGGAGGCCCTGGCACAGGGTGCCCAGAGCAGCTGTGGCTGCCCCTGGACCCCTGGAGGTGTTCAAGGCCAGGTTGGATGGGGCTTGGAGCAATCTGGGATATGTGGAAGGTGTCTCTGGCCATGGAATGGGATGGGCTTCAAGGTCCTTTCCAAACCAAACCATTCTGGGATTCAAATCCTCAAGACATCATCCTTTCAAACCAGGCTGGCTCAATGTCACAAGGTGGGCACAGCCAGGCAGGTCTCAAATCCCACTACTCAGCACATTTTCCATGAAGGCATCCTAAGTCCTGCTTGTCTGACTGTCTCCCAGGAAGGCTCAAATACCCACTGGGGAGGAAATGTGTGGTCCCAGGGGGGTTGGCAAGGGAAGCACCAAAGCCACCAGGCTGTTTTTGACCTTCTCAAAATTTGCATAGCAGCTTCAGCCTCACAGGGGCCACTGCTTCTTGTACCATGAGGTGTGTCTGGCCTGTGTCAGGGTGGGGCTGATATATCCTGATGCTCTCATCTAACCAAAGGGCAATAGCCAAGGAAATGCATCCTATCCTCCTGTGGCTGGGCTTGGTGTGGACTCAGTACCAGAGGGACAGACACAGCCCAGGCTGTGCTGCTCTGGCCTTTCCCAGGTTCATCATCCATGTCTAGGTGAAGCAGCTGGACTAGGTGATCATTGCAGGTTTTGGAGAATGAAATATTCTATATTCCATTCCACAGACTGTGCTGAGGAAAGGGATGACCTAAGAGGCCCAGGTTCCTCCACAGAGAGCAGAGGAGAGCTGTGAAGGCTGACAGGACTGAGCTCTCCTCTCCCACTGCCCCCTTCAGTTCCCCAGAAATCCCTTCCCATTCCCAGGAATGCTGCTGGGATGGGACTCCCAAAGCTTCTGGTCCAACACCCCACCAGGGAAGGGAAGCTGTATTAGGTGAATCTTTAAACCTCCACGGATGGGGCTTCCCTCGGCAGCCCCTCTGTATAAGCACCCTTGAGTCTTTCTGATTAGCTCCAGATAAAATCCCAGTTTTTGGTCATAAAGCACATTCCTGCTCTGCTGCATCCCTGCATCCTGCCTCCCAGGTACTGCAGCTGAGGCACATCCAGCATTTAAAACATGTCTTCTAAAGGAAAAAAAAAAATGGAGAAGAGATCACAAGTGATGGTCTGGGCCCTGATTATGAGGCTGAAGCCACTTCTATGAAAGAGCTTCTTTTTTTTTTAAAAGAGCTTTTGCTAAAGATTCCAACCAGGCACATCTCTCTTTACATCTTTACATCTTTGACTGAAAGCATGTCCAGGTTTCCCTGTGACAGAGCTGCTCTCTGAGGATGCTGTGACATGAGGATAAAACCTCCCTGGGCACGGAACCAAGGAGCTCCATGGCACCAGAGCAGCACCCCAAAGCTACTTCAGCAGCCTGTGCTAAGGGAAAGCAAAGCCCAGGTGGCACAGATCACACAAAAAGGCAGCTTAACCAGCAATGATCCTCCACAAGAAGCTTTGGGTTCTGTAAGGATTTGCCTGATCTCCTGTAGGGACAAAGGGGAGGTGTTGGTTGCACCACAAAGCCTCAGGCTTGGCATAGCCAGAATTTGACTTTCGTGCAAATAGTTGCTTCTTTGGGACTTGCTGGAAGCAATTAAAATTTTAAGAGAAAGAAGGAAATGGAAGAAAACGAGAAGGAACAAAAGGTGAGTTTTCCAGAAGAAACACTCACTTTTTAATCAGAGCAAAACCTAAAGAAGGTCACACCAAACCCAGGGCAGCGTGATGAGACAGTGCAACACATCAATTTAGCAGAGAATTGGGAAAAGCTCCATGACACCCAGGTCTGAACATCTGCACAAACCCAGGCAGAGCTAAAAATAGCTGAAACACTTGTGGTTGACCCCCTGAGTATGCTACAAATATACCCTTGCTTCCTCTGAGTACCTCAGATGATGCTGAGCCCACCGTGCCTCTGGGGAGGTTTCCCTAAAGCTCTCAAAAAGTGCACCTTTTGTTTTCAGCTTAAAATTTATGGACTCCAGTTTCCAACTGCAGGAACTTTTTGGGTTTTGTAGCTAAAACTAGTTTTGAGTCTAGAAAAAGAATACTGTCATCATGGAAGAGCTGAAAGATAATGAAAATATTTCCTTTTTGTCCAAGGAGGGTTGGAACTGGAGGATCTTTAAAGTCCCTTGCAACCCAAACCAGACAATGATTCTGTGATTCCTTTCTGTTTTCCAAGCAGTTTCCTGAGCACTTCACACATTTATCAGCCTGATGACTCTCCCCTCTACATTTTCCAACTTTTTGTTAATCTCCTTTCCAAACATAAACCTCAAAACTGAATTCCACACCCAGGATCCATCTCTCAGCTCCAGAGACAGCATCCACCTCCTTGCTGAGGTTTGATATTCCTCTTGAGTGTGTCCAAGCTGACACTTCCCTGCCTCAGCCCAGTCCTGCAGAGCTGCTCTTCCCTCTCCACTGGGATTTTTTTGGCTGTGCCACCCAGCTCAGGGAAGGGAGGAGGCTGTTCCTGCATCTCCTATCACCCTAGTTCTGCTGGGAGCAGCATGAGATTTCCTCAATGCATCCAAAATTTGTATAATTGGTAAAACTCTCTCTAAAGTTCAGGGAAAATCATAAGGAGAAAACTGTCAAAAAGCAGCAGGGGGGCATCACACAATGAATTGTTTTGGGGCAATGAGAAAGAAATAGGCCCATTTTCCTCCTTGCTTCTGTGTCTCTGAGTTGATTTGAGGGTTCTTAGGAGCCCACATGTTTTTCTCTCCAACCCATCCCTACAATACCACAACTCTGAGCAGCTCCAGGAGCCCCAGGATATCTCCTAGGACATCTTCCTCTTTTATTCAACAGAAGCTTCCATCTGGAGCTGTTCCTTTCTCCCAGCCCTGCTTTTTCAACAACCTGAGGTCACTTCCCTCCTATCCCACCTCTATCTGCCTGGAAGAGTCCAAGACCAAGCTGGACAGGGCTTGGAGCAATCTGGGACAGTGGAAGGTGTCCCCTGGCCATGGCAGGGGGGTGGAATGAGATGATCTTTAAGGTCCTTTTCAACCCAACCCAGTCTGGGATTCTGTGATTTATGATTCAGTATATCCTGGTTCATCCTATCCCACAGGACCTATCAGGGCATCCTTGTCTAACAGACTTTGATAGCAGAGGCCAATTTTCTGTGTCAGGTCCTGACTCTTGGGCCACCAGCACTGCCAATGGTTTTTAGGGGCTCTGGCTCCCAGTGAACCAAGCCCACCATCCAGCTACACACTGGCCAAGTGTCCATGGCACTTCAGCCTCAGTGCTGCTGTGACCTGAAGGGTCACACTGTGCAGGCTGGGAAGCTGGACCCCTGCAGAAAAGGAAAAAATGGGAAAAGACTCAGCTGTCAGCCAGGGCAGCACTGCAGGGAGCAGCCCAGGGGCTCAGACTCCACTGGCAGCATCTTCTGGGACTGTGTGGCTCCAGCCTGCAGGAGGGACACCACGATCTTTCCACAGCTTCTCTTTCATCATCTTTAGGCCCATTTGAAAGGCTGCCATGCAATCTGCCCCCCACTCTGCAGCCAGCCCCCCTTCACCTGCCAGTCCCAAGGCCCAGCCCCAGCTCCCTGCTAGAGAGGCAGCGCTGTCGAGATCCCGGTGAAATCAAAGCGTCCCATTCCTCCACTGGCTTAGCTGGGAGAGTCAGGTTACAGGCAGCAAACCCCCTATCTCTGATCACTTTAATTCCACTAACCCATGTCATGTCAGACAGAGTCAACATTTGCTCTGGAAAACACTCACGACGCAGAGAGAGCAAAGCCAGCCTGGCCTGTGGCCTCTCCCCGGCAACACTTTGAAATCACCCAGGGGAAAAATCGAGGTGAACAGCTGGGAGCTTTCCAGCATCTCCTCAGAGCCCTCCTGACAGATCTCGGTCCCTGGAGTGTCAGGTTACCCGGTCGGGGGGAACTGCTTTTATTATAGGCGGGTCAGCAGGGAATTCCGGCATTTTCAATTACCCCGTGCAGCAGGGGCTGTGATCAGGGTCAGGATTAACTGCCTGACCCGCGGCTGAAGACAGAGTGGCAGGGAAATGCACCATGATGCTGCAAGGCACCAGCCAGTCCAGAGGCCACGGGACAGGGCAGGGGATGGGGAGGTGTGGGGGACAAGGCTCTGTCAGAGCAGAATTCCTGTCAGAGCATCTGGCAGGGCATGTACAGGATGACTGTCCTGCCACTTTGGGGAAAGGGGAGACTTGGAAAACCTTGGGGGAAGGGAGCAAGCTTCCCTCTCACTGCCTTCACCCAGACTCAGCCTGAGTGGGTAGCTCCAACAAGCAGGGAACAGGATTCCCAGTGGGTCCAGAGCAGGGCATTCCCCAGGACAGCGTTCCCACAGCCATGCAGTGAGACTGGAGGTGATGCTGTGCAGCAGCCAGGACAGTGCTGTGATCAGACACAGAGCAAGGGCTGCCCTGACCTTCAATTCACAGGGCTTGAAGACCTGGGATCCTTTCCAGCAGTCTGGAAAGCTGTGCTTGAGTGGCAGGAGCACACAGGGTGTGCAAGGTTCAGCCAGGTGGAGCAGGCACAGGGGTGGGGCTAAGCTCTGTTTATCCAGCATGGACAGAGGGACAGCCAGGACAACTGACCTCCACATTCCCAGAGACCTGGATGTCTTGCAACACTGTCTCACACACAGGACACCCAATCCAAAGCAGCCCTCCCTCCTTCCCCAGAGCCCTCACAGTCCCCAGGAGCTGACTGTCATGTACAGTGGTCCAACTGTCCCCCTCCAGGTCTCACCACTGTTCTCTGGGCTCCTGCTCAGCTCAGAGTCCAAACACATCCAGGTGAACCAAAAATTGGCTTCTCTCGTTAAAACCTCCCACATTTTTTGCATTTCTGGGTAAAACTCTCTCCTGCCATTTAAGCATCACAGGCTTTCATGCCATGTGCATTCTCCTCCTGGAGAATGCATTTGAATTCAGAGGCTCTCCTCCAACACGAGCACTGAAGGCACCATAGTGAGGAATACCTGGATGAGGAAGGGAAGAAGGGAGTATTCTCCTGGCCTGCCCCCCATGGTGACCCTGCTTTGCACAGGAGCTTAGGCTGGAGACCTCCAGAAGCCCCTCCACCAGCACTTGTGTGTCCGTGACTCTCCTGCTGAAAGGGTTCACTATTCCTTGGACTATTACAACATTTGTCCCCCCAATTCCTTTCCCAGTTCTGCCCCTGTGATGCCATATTCAGGTGTCACACACTTTTGGAACCAGTTCTCTCCAGGAGAAGCTGAGGAAAGCAAGGACTGGCAGCTTTTTAATAAGCAACATTTGCCCTCAAAGGAGTAAAAATTCTCAGGTCTGGGATATTCCTGGACTTGCTGGAGCTCTGGAAAATTGGTGTTTCACAGCCTGTGAGGTTTTTGTTCCCAAGGTTCTTGGCAAGGTGGCCCCATCAGGCTGGTACCCACGCTGTGTCAAGTGTCTGGAAAACTTCCCAGTGGGCCCAGCCTGCAGCTCCTTGAGTCTGTAACTACAAACGCTGGAAAATCTTAAAAACATGGCAAAGCAGCCCAAAGCTGGTCCTGGCTGCAGCCCCACTTGAATCAAGGCAGGCTTTGGTGTAGATTACAGCCTTTAAAGCAGTTGCCAATGCCACAAGCCCAGCGACTTGGCCCGGGCAGCCGAGGGTTTGGCTGTGTTTGAGCTCTTTGTTCAGTGGGGTTTGCAGTCCCATTTGCATGTGCCACCCGGCCTGCAGGGCTTTGTTCTCACACGGAGGAGCTGCTCCAGAGGATCCTGGAACCCCCCACACTGCTGCCAGAGCAGCTTTGGGGTCACAGGGTGCCAAGGGTGTCCCCACCTCCCGGATGCCTCCGCACATGAAAAGCTCATCTGCTCCAGATCACCATTTGCCTGTGTCCTGTCCCTCCAACCCTTGTCCCCAGTCCCTCTCCAGCTCTCCTGGAGCCCCTTTAGGCCCTGGAAGGGGCTCTGAGGTCTCCCTGGAGCCTTCTCTTCTCCAGGTTCAACCCCCCCCAGCTCTGCCAGCCTGGCTCTGGGGGGGCTCCAGCACTTGAAGCATCACTAAGTCTTGCTAATTTGTGACTGAACCTTTTCCTTTGCTCTCTTGCATAGCAAACTCTACCAGGTTCCCTGTGTATAGGGGAAAGTTTTGGAAATACCATTTTTTTTCTCTTGGGAAGAGCATTCCCAGCCCAGTCCCAGCAATGCAGCTGCCTCCTGCACCCCTGCTTGGGCAGGGATGGCCACGGACCAGCACGTGGAGCACCAGGCACTGTGAGCATCTTCCTGCTTGCAAAGGGGCACACAGAGACTCAGCCCTTCCCAAAGGGACCCCACCTGCCCCCAGGGACCCCAGGAAGGACTGAAGGACATCTGGCCAGAAGGCTGCACTAACCCCTTTGCTACAACCACCTGCCCCAGGGCCCTGCCAAGGGCAGCAGGAGAGAGAAATCAGCCATCTGGAACACAGGAGGAAAAGGTGAGCCCTGGAGCCTTCCCATCAGCTCCCAGCACAGAGCAGGGATGGTTGCACACTGGGGGAGCTCCTGGTTCAGCAGAAGGGACTTTCCACCCCATCCATCATGGACAGACTGTTGTTTTCTGACCAAAGTCAGCTCCAGATGCACTGGAATAGGTTTCTGAAGCCCCAGGCAGGCGTGGGAAAAATGATCCTCAAACTTATGGTGTAATTTATGCAACAGGGAAGCCTGGGAGTCAGCAGGAGGAGGGGCAGCAGAGATGGTGGCAGGCAGGGATGGGCATCTGCTCGAGAAGCTCCAGCAGTGCAGCCCATGCCCTGCTCTGCCAACACCCCCCCAACTGCCCACCACGGGAGCAGGAAGAGGCTCCTGAAGAGCCAGCAGCTGGCAAAGCTCCTGCCATCTGCTGCAGACAGTCTCCAGTGGCAGAGGAGAAGGGATTTGGGCATGGCAGGATCCCCCCTGGACACTCTCTGCCAGCTGCTGCAGGCTGGGGGGATGCAGTGAAGGCAACAGGTTGGGACAACAAGAGAGGGGAGGAGGGCAGCAAATGCCAAGCCACATCACGTTTTGGTGATCAAGGTGAAGATGGGAGCTGTGGGTGAATGGAAGAGAAGAGGGAGAGAAGACAGGTGATGGAACCAGGATGGTGACACGGGTCCATGGAAGGCAAGGTCTGGATGTTAACTGGGGTAAGAGAAACAGCCATGAGGATGTCGAGGTTTCAGGAGGTTTGGAGCATGGCACCAGGCTGAATTGTCACAGAAACATATCCAGGGAAGTCCCCAAAAGATGAAACCTGGGATTTAAGTGACCTCAGGACAGCAGCCCCAGGGAAACAGGCTTTGTTCTGGCTCCTCTGTGTGTGAGATGGCTCCAAGGTTCAGGAAATTTCTGCATTTCCCCCTTCTGGGTCAGTTTTCTGCACAAGAAGTACCCTACCAAGTCTTGAAACATCAAGAAGTATGAAACTACTTCTCATGGACCTCAGTCACTTCAGCTCAGCTGAGGCTTCCCCACCTGGGCCATTGTGGTCTCCCATTTATGCAGTTCCTGGACAGACTTCACAGAACCACTTCCAGCTTGCAGTTTTCCAAATCAAATGTTTTACTGGTGTCCTGACAGACAGTCTCCTGTATTTCCTTAAACAATCAGTGACTTCACTGGGAAAAAAAGCAGTGCTCTACACAGGCTCATGTACAAGGACCTGATGGGCTGCCTGTCTCTGGATAGCTCAAGACTGTTCTCTTCCTGAAAGGTGTTTCAGCTAAAGCCAGGACTGAACTGGAGGAAAAATCCCATTCCTAGAAGTGTCCAAGGCCAGGCTGGACAGGGCTTGGAGCAATCTAGTGGAAGGTGTCCCTACCCAGGGCAATGAGCTGAGCTGAAAGGTCCCTCCAGCACAAACCAGATTGTGGGATTCTGGGATTTAAACTGGTACCCAGGCTGATCAAAAACATCTCTGGGCTAGAACCTTTGAAACTCAGTCAAATGAAGAGCAGTGGCCATAAATCATAGCTTGGGAGGGTCAGGTTGGACATTGGAAGAAGTTCCTTCCCCAGGAGGGTGGTGCAGACCTGGGACAAATCAGTGGGACCACGGGGAGAGCTCTGCCTTTGGAGATAACCAATAATTGTCTGCCCAAAGCCATGACTTCCCTTATGCACTGCTGGCAGCAGCCCTACCATAAGTGGGAAGTTGGGTGAGGAATCTGAGATACTCAAATGTTACAACCTCCTGCCTTTTATTTTGGAAGAAACAGGAGAGTGAAGTGTCAAAATCTTGTTGAAGTTCAAGACCAGCTTGGATGGGGCTTGGAGCAACCTGTCCTGGTGGAAGCTGTCCCTGCCCATGGCAGGGAGTGGGACTGGATAATCTTTCAAGTCCCTTCCAACCTAAACTATTCTGGGATTCTCCCATAAACAAATACTCAAGAGCTTTGAAGCTCTGGAAAGCTCATTCCCTTTGAGGTAATTTCTGCACTTTCCCAGGTTTCACAGACAATAACTCTTGGCTGCAGCAGGGCCCAGCTGAGCAGCATGAGAGAGAACAGGAGCAGCCACTACTCCTGCTCATGTCCAGAGCAGCACAGGCTCTGCTGTGCCTCCCTCACAAGAAGGGAGCCAGACACATCCTCTGATGCACAGTGAAAGTGAGAAGATAAAAGCAAGACTCCCTGTGCCCCAGGCAGTACAACTCTCCTGTCCCTGTCTAGCCAGCAGCATCACTAATGTGACACACAAACAGCAGGCTGGGATGGCTGGTGAGAAGGTCTGGTCCTACCTCATCCCTTCACCTCACCTGCTCTCTGACCTCTCTGTGCTCCCTGCTGCCTTTGCCAGCAGAGCTCTGGGACCGTGGCTGCAAGGGAATTGTTTAGATTGAAGGTGAGGGGGAAAAAAATCCTCCTTTCTACACATCCTGGGATCTGTGGCACCTGTGCTCCATTGCTCATGGATGAATTCCTCAAGGTTTGTATGACACAAACCTTGGCTGGGTCCAGTGCTAGGAGACCCCCAGAGAGCAGGGCCATGGCCCATGTCCTTGCTTTGGACTGCAGTCACCTGTCCTTGAGCTCATGGCCTCCTCCAAGTCCTGTTGGGACAGCCCTCCCCAAAGACCCTGCATGGCTGAGACACAACCTGTGACAGCCACTGAAATTCAAACCCTACTGATGTCTGGGACAGAGGTGTGAGCTGCACATCTTCCTGGCCAGGATAATCATGGGAGATTGGAAAATACCTCCAAGATGATCAATTCCAACCTTGCACTGAATGCCACCTCGTCCACTAACCCAAATGACCATGTTGTGACATACTGCTGTAAAATGCCACCCAGAATAATAATGCAAATAATTGTAACAACTTTTCTGGATCTATAGAGGCGGAGCAATCATCCTGATGGGTTTATTGGGACAGTGGATCGATTTCCTTCATCACACACTCCTTATATTCCCTCTGTAAGGGCCATTTATGGCTCTCTGTGGCTGTTTGCAGCCACAAGCCTCTGACACCAGCACTAATCCTTCCTCCTTATCCCCTGTGACACGAGTTGCTCACAGAGGGACACATTCCCAAGAGTCTGGATGCTCTCTTTCCCCCACCACAGGAGGTCCTGAATTTGTCTCTGGACACTCTAGAGCCAAAAACTTCTTCCTCCCTCCTCAGGTCACAGAAGTCAAGTTACCAAGAAGTGCCCTTCCCATTGCTATTAACTCATGCCTGCCCCTGGAGCCCTTTCCTTCAGCTTTCACAGGGCACTCAGCCTGTCCACGGTGTGGATGGAGCTTGCAAATCCTCACAAATCTCCCCACTCCCCATCCCTCCCCAAAGAAAGGCCACAAATTAGTAGTCAGGGGCTGCCAGCAAGAGCTGGTGCCTAGCATGGCTCTCAATTAGTCAAGTGTCATTATCCAGAGCCCTGGGCCAGGCTCAGCTCCTTGACCCTTTGGGATGCTGGCATGGCTCTCAGCCACCCTCTTGGCATAGATCATTTGTTGAGGAATGGCTGGGAAAAGGCTTTTGGTGGCACCCAGGCTCTGTCATGGTCCCTTCAGACAGGACTGTGGCACATGGAGGGTGTCCTGGATTTCACTCCTGAAGGGATGCTGAGCTCTGGGGGATGAGGTGCTGCTCAGCTGTAGGGTGTAAGAGGCAGGAGTGAAGGTGAGCAGGAGATGCACAGTGTGGAGCTGGAGGTTGAGGAGAACCTGCTGAGAAGAGACAGAAAACCCAGCCTGGGATCAGAGGTGACAAAAGGTCACCCAAAAAGGCAGGTGGGTCACATTTAGGGGCATCCAGTTTGCTGGAAGAGGTCAGGGCCTTGGGATGATGGTCACCAAATCATCACCCACCTTGTGCCACCCACCTGGTCACACTCAGGACCTTCCTTCCCTCTGGCTGCTCTAGAGGGGCTGTTTTCTTACTCTCACAGGAGATTTTTCCCGGGATCATAGAATGGTCTGGATTGTAAGGGATATAAAAGCTTATCACCCCTTGCCATGGGCAGGGACATCTTCCACTATCCCAGGGTGCTCCAAGCCCCATCCAACCTGGTTTTGGGCTTTTCCAGGGATGGGCAGCCACAGCTTCCCTATGCCAGGGCCTCCCCAACCTCCCAGGGAAGAATTCCTTCCCAATATTCCTTATAACCCTGCCCTCCCCCAAGGGAGCCATTCCTCCTTGTCCTGGTACTCCATGCCCTTATAAAATGTGGATGCTGAAGAACTGGTGACACCTGAAGGTTTTGGATGCTGCTGGTGCTGGGGCATCTCTCTTCAGTCCTGCAGCACAGAGGGTCCCCAGCTGTCACCCTGTGCCCCTGAGGGAAGCAGGGGGATTTTCCCTGCTTCCTGCAGGGCTGCAGGACTCCCAGGGGTGGTGGGCACTGAGGTTTGCCCAGCTGTGGCAGGAGCACAGCCCCATCACACATCCAACGATGGAGCCCCAGCTGGCTCCTCCACCCAGAGCCAAGGCAGAGGGAGGCTCATCCTCCCTCTGCTCCCTCTCCTCTCCCCCAACACCCTCCATTCTCCTGTCCCAGCTCTGCCTTTGTGTCTGCAGCTTCTGTTACCAACTGCTAATGATCTACATCAAGGCTGCCAGGCGTTGCCGAGTGTAAGCAGAAGAATTCAGAGCCTCTAATTACAGAGGAATTAGCAAGCAGACAGTTAGTGTTTAGTGCTAATGAATAGATACATTAAGAGAGACATCACACAGGCTGAGAAGTGTGAGCCCTGATAATAAAGGAGTGTCAAACCAGGAAAACACAAGGAGGAGGATCCAGGGGACTGAAAAGATTTGCCTTCAACTCAGCTCACTGGTTTTCCTCAGGTAGGAGCAGCCGCGGGTGATACATGAAGGTTCAAGCACAGCAGAGAAATGCAAGTATGAAATATGAGCTTCAAATTATTAATCCATAGTGCAAGACCACGGTGGGAGTGTGCAGAGCCCCTTCCCAGCTCCAGGTAGCTTTACCACCACCCATCTCCATCAGGTAAAGGAAGCTGGTCATCCAGACCTGCTCCCCTCTCCTCCCTAGGGACAGACCTGTCCCCACTTGGAGCCAAACCAGGGTTCAGCCTGTGTCAGACCTGCCTCAGGGCTTCAGAAACACCCTGGCCCCACTCCCAAGCTAACTCCAGATCAGAGAGCACCACAATGCTTCACTCAGACATTTTCTCTTTCCCAAACAGACAGGTTCCCTCTGTCCTTGTACTCTGGAAGTGATGCCAAGTGATGCCCACCTGCCCTACTGCTGTTTTACCCAACCCACTGTCCCTGGCAGCCAGAACACACCATGGCCTCCAGGCAATTCACCCACAGCTGCCAAATTCAGCCCTGGGGGTCAGGTAGTGACCAGGGCAGCCTCAGAGGGACCAGAATCTCTCTTGCTCCCAAGCAGGGCTGTTCCTCACTGGCATCCTTCCACCTCAATCCCATTAGGCCAAGCCCCAACCCCGGCCCATGCCCAGCTCCAGATGGCTTCCAGGTGGGCTGGGAAGGCAGCCCCTGGCCAGAAGCTTGGTGGGGCTCCCTGCCACCAGCACAGCTGCCAGGGGGCTGCTGGGCACCCTCCCAGGAGCAGCACCACCAGCCACTCTGACCATCCCTCCTCCCACAAAGCCACCCTGCACAGAGCTGGAAAACCCAAATAAAACCCTCCCAGCCCTGTGCTTCAGCTGCTTCACCAAGTGACTCTGCAGTGGCACAGGAACTGGAGCAGATTCCCAGACCATTATCCCAAATATTCATCTCCCAGCCCCTCTTCTGCGCAGTTCTCCTTCGCTTCATCTCTGTCCTGGTTCTCTCTACAGTCCAAGCAGAGATTGCAGCTCCTATCAAAATGCTGCAGCCACCTCACCTTCCCTCCCCAGGAACCAAGAGTGTGTCTGCAATACTCTGATGGTGCCTGCAATGATGTTCTGAGGCAACAGCCTCAGGCCCAGCCACACCCAGCGCTGGAGAGTGATGCTGTGACACCAGGGGACAGTGTCATGAGGATGAGAGACAGCTCTGTCTTGGGGCACACTCCAGCTTTTCGCTGAAATAAGGGATATTTTCACACCCAGGGCTTGGGATTCACTCAGGAATCACCAGGCACTTTCACACACCACCAACACTACGAAACAAGCAACACCTCATCCCACCTCTCACTCCCTTCCAGCCCACAGGGGCTCAGCCAGCACCACCCAGAGATGCTGCCCACCCCAGCCCACCCCAGCTCTGCTGGGAGCTCCCTGGGCCTTACCAGCCTGGTTGGTGGTGATGTTCACCGAGGCGAACTGCGGCGAGAAGGGGCTCTGGTCGGTGACGCCGTTGACGGCCTGGATCTCGAAGGTGTACTGGGTGTGTGCCAGCAGGTCGCTGATGTAGATGCGAGGCTCGGTGAGGCCCAGCTGGCGTGGGGCAAACTGCACGTTGTCCCCACAGCGAGTGCAGGCCCCCCGCCCCGCCCCGCAGCTCTTGCAGATGATGTTGTACACCAGGTCCTCCCGGCCCCCCGAGTCCCGCGGAGGGCTCCACTCCAGCATCAGCGACGTCTCGTTCACGCTGGAGATCACGGCCTGGGGGGCGGACGGGATGGCTGGAAAGGGAACAGACAGCAAGGTGTGACCCCCATCCCCGGGCAGGACTCTGCATGAGCTGAGCTGGGTGTTTCTCTCGGTGTCAGGGATGCTGGACATGCAAAGGCATGAGGGGGAATGAAACCAGTCCTCTTACCCCACATTAATTTGTTTGTTTGACGGCCCTGGCAAAATTTACCAGTTAGTTTGTGTAGTGTCCCCTGAAACCCCACTGGGACAGACACCTTTGTCAAGCATCCCTCGGTGCTTTGATTGATCATGTCCTTTCCCCACCACTGGTCCCCTCCCAGTTGCCCAGACCCACGTACTGGTGCACGGCATGTCCACGGGGTCGGCGTCTGCCCGGTAATATCCATTTCGGCACACGCAGTTTGTGGCTCCTTCCGAGGTTGTCCGGCTGTTGATGGGGCAGTGGACACACCCTTCATCCCCCTGGCTGGCCTTGAATGTTCCCGAGGGGCAGCCTGGAAGAGAAGGAGAGCAGTGGTGAGCAGTGAGCAGGGGGCTGGGGGGAACGCCTGGAGCCCAGCACTGCGGCCAAAACAATTCTTGGGGCTCCGCAGAGTCCAAAGGAAATCCTGACAACAGGAGGTGAACACAGCAGAGAAGGAGAGGAGCAGCTGGTGGGAAGGTCCTGAGGAGGCACCTGCAGAGATGGGTCCCTGTGTAGACACCTCTGTCCCCATTCCCCAACCATGAATGCAGGACAGGATGGCAGGCGTGCAGAGGGGATCTTCAGCCACTGCCATGGAAGATGTGAGTGGCTGTACCAGGTCAGACCACAGATACCAGAATCCTCCCCACAACAGCAACTGTCAGGGGGATTTTAGGCTGAATATCAGGAAAAGGTTCTTCCCCCAGAGGGTGGTTGGGCACTGCCCAGGCTGCCCAAGGAATGGGCACAGCCTCAAGGCTGCCAGAGCTCCAGGAGCATTGGGACAACACTCCCAGGGATGCACAGGGTGGGATTGTTGGGGTGTCAGTGCAGGGTCAAGGATTGGATTTGATCCCTGTGGGTCTCTTTCTAGTCAGGATATTCCATGATTCCATGACCACCCAAGGAGCAGGGCATGAACCAGATGCACGTGCTGCCCACAACTCTGCCCCACTGCTTTCTAAGACACAGCTCCTTGCACTCAATACTCCATGTGGATGTTTCTCCCACTGTGTTACCCACTCATTTTTTTATTCCCTGCAAATGTCCTGCGCCTGTTTTACCCATACAGAGCCCTGTGCTGTAACCACACACTGCAGGAAGAAACTGCTGCTCTCTGCTTCGAAGCCAAGCTGCCATTCCTGATGCCAGCCCACATTTCAATGGGCACTCAACCACCACCCACCTCTAGAATTGTCAAATCTCTGTCGTGCTCCACACTGCATATCAAACACTGCTTTATTCTCTTTTCACTGCTTTTATTCTATTTTCTTTCTGCTGTACTGACTGTGAAAGCCCCAAGATCTGAGCTCTGGGGGACATCAGCCCAACTCCCAGCTCATCTCTGTGCAGGTGTGTGTGTGAATTGGTCTACTGGAAGATGTCCCTGCCTATGGCAGGTGGTCTTTAAGGCACCTCCAAACCCAAACCATTCTGTGATTCCACCATTCCATGAACCTGGGGTGGTTTTCTTCCATTACTTCAAGTCTTTTGAGTTCTGATTGCCTTCTCACTCCCTGCTCACACTGTCTCACAGGGTCCTTTTGCAACTCTCCACAGAGTTTTGTCTTCACAACTTTGCAGATGTGGCACTTGGGAACGTGGCAGTGCTGAGTTGATGATCCTAGGGGGCATTTCCGACCTTAATGATTTTATGACTCAATATTACAAATTGTTGGTTCTGCTGAGCAGTAACTGTGGGCTGGGCTCTCCCTCAAGGGCTCTGAGCCCCTCACAGGTGAAGAAGATGCTCCATAAGCAGCAGCCACTCAACCCCATGTGTGTCCAGCCCCACAAGGTGGACAAGGGGGACACAGGGGTGCTTGGTGCCTACAGCAGATGGTGGTGGAGGCTGGACCACACTGTGATTCAGCACTAACAGCACTCATGGAGGAAAGCTCTCAACATCACAAAGTCCCTTCCCAGGCATCACCAGTGCCCAAGGAAAAGCTCTGCTCAGACTGTTCCTCTGTGGTTACTCCTGTTGTGACTTTTTGTTGCTGTTAATTTTTACACAGCCTGGAGAGCCTGGGGGGAGGCAGGTCGTTCCTGTGCACAAACAAGTTTAACAAACTTCTCCTTCAGTCGCCTGCCAAGGCTCCCAGGAATGAGGCAGATCAGAAAACAGCCTGGGAAAAACATTCACTGGGCTTGCTGTGAGCAGGAGCCATTGCTAAGTAGTTATTTCTTATTTGGGAAAAAAGGAAAAAAAAGGTGGTTTTTTTTTTTTTTTCAGTTTTCATCTCCTTTCCTCCATAATTATCCTGAGCTTCCAATGAAAAAAGCTCTACAGAAAAATTCCATCAGCCTTCCTTGCACTGTCCCTCCTTCCTCTTTTGGTCAAAGGAGCTGTTGAAGAACAGGATTCTCCTGATGTTCCTGGATCTTTCCATCGATCCCTCACCTGTTCCATTCCATTCCTGACCCACTTCCCTGGGGACCAGCCCATCTCAGAGGGTGTTCAGCTGTTGGGAGACCTGATGGCTGGGTAGTTCTGCCTTCCCCAGAAGCGATGGGGACATGATAACAGGCTTCCTGCACTAATACCAATATTTGAGACACACAAAAGACCAACACATAAAATTGCTCTCATCTGACAGCCTGGGCGAAATGCAGGGTCATTCCAGCAAGGATCGTTTCAGACAAGGGCCTCTTTCACCTTCCTGAGGTTTATTTTAAAAACAGCTACTTTCCTATGATGACTCTTCTGCATCAAGACAGAGAGACATCTAAAAAGTGCCCAGGTTGTGGAGTGTAGTGACTATTCCAAGGGATAAAAACATTCCCCACATTGGCTCTGGCACGGGTCAATGGCTGGAGAGGGATAAAAACTGAGGCTCAGTGGTTGTTCCACAAAACTACCAAGCTGGGACACTGAAACTCTTTGCATGAGCCACCAAAATACAGTCAGGAGTTTTGGCAAGTCCCCACCTCCACAGTAGGTCCCACATGGGATAAAATAATCCTGGAAAAATCAGAACTTCTCTGAAGTTAAATGTTCTGAAATCATGTGGAAAAGACAGGAAAATGACTGAAATATGATGCAAAGTCCTTTTTTTAATTGATTTATTTTTCTCAAGTGATGACAACCTCGAGAAGTGAAATAAATGAACATTGTGTTCACAACTGTTCTGCTCCCTCCAGGTCTTCTCCCTAGGTGAGAAAACAGATTTTCTTCAGGAATCCACCCAATTTCTTTTTTCCAGAGTAAAATCTTCACACAGGGGCTAAAACCCCTCCTGCCTGAACAATGGGAATGTTCTCACCATGTGCTGGAAGCATTGCAGAATCATGAAATACCCTGAGCTGGAAGGGACACACAAGGATCATCAGTCTCACTGCTGGCCCTGCACAGACACCCCAACAACCCCACCACAGACACCCCAACAACCCCACCACAGACACCCCAACAACCCCACCACAGACACCCCAACAACCCCACCCTGTGCCTCAGAGCATTGCCCAAACACTCCTGGAGCTCTGGCAGCCTCGGGGCCATGACCAGTCCCTGAGCAGTGTCCCAGCACCCACTGAGGGCAGGACTTTCCCCTGATGTCCAGCTTGACACAGACATGAGGACACCCCAGTTTTCATCCCTGGGAGGTGACAGTAGTTTTGGGACATTGCTGCTTTTTCCTTAGGCTTGCAGCAAGGACATCACTAGAAATTCCTGCTTGGAAAGAGGGAATTGAAACAGTGAAAGCACAGGAATTCCAACTTTATCCAAGCATCTTTCATCCCTGGAGGG
Organism: Thryothorus ludovicianus; assembly: GCA_013397245.1. Taxonomy (NCBI): domain Eukaryota; kingdom Metazoa; phylum Chordata; class Aves; order Passeriformes; family Certhiidae; genus Thryothorus; species Thryothorus ludovicianus. The sequence goes on from VZTB01010577.1 coordinate 75,904, forward strand.
TGATTTCAGTGCCAGTGGCTCTGGCCCCATCACTGCAGCAGTTTCCCCCACCTCCAGCAGCAATGGGATGCTAACAGGGGCTCAGAGGGAACAGAGAGACCTTTAATTGCCTCACTGCTGCACAGATCCATGGATGGCTGCCTCACTGGGGCAGCCTGGAGTGCTGCTGTGGCTCTCTCCAGCAAGGTTGGGAATCCTGAGCAGCACAAGGGCTCCTTGTTTCCTATTGGTGTTAGATCCAATATTCCCAGGAGGTTGTGCCTCAGCTGTGCCCTTGCTGTTTGCCTGGCTGGCAGCTCTGTGGTGTTTTCACCCCAGTGGTACCTCAGGCTCCCTGGATGTTACAGATGAGGGCTTGGGGACAAGTCCAGGCCTGCAGGAGCTCAGGGTTACCTTCCACTGAGAGGTTCCAAGTTGATGGTGAAGGAAAGGAGTCAGTTTTGATGGAGGGTTNAGCATCTTTTGAATTCTGCCAACCACTCAATGCCCTTCTGGAATGCCAGAGTTGACAGGCAGCACTCATCAGGGGTCAGGATGTGGAAAGGAGGAATGATTGACAAACCTGGCAGAGAATCATCTGGGTGAAGCCTGGGGAATCCTCAGACACACCACAACAGTTTCCTGTTCACTCACACCCAGGGCATGCAAAGGGAAGGTGCTTTGGTAAAAACAGAACAAACTGAGTTGGAGGGGACTCCACAAGGATCGTGGAGTCCAATTCCTGAAGGGAAGGGAATGCCATGAGAAGGACCCACGGAGGATCCTGCCCACACCAGCAGGGAGGCAAGGCCACCTCTGCTGCTGGCACCAAGCTTCCAGCCCTCCTGTCCTGGGGCAGCTCAGCAGGGAAAGGCATCCCATGGCTCAGGGAAAGCCTTTGGCCAAACGGGCAGGAGGGGCCACACAGGGGTTCCCAGTGTTCACTGCCTCTCTCTAACCAACTGTTTAATTCATCCAGTGTGAGCTGGGCAGGCTCCAACCAGGCTCTCCTGCATCCCAAACTGCCCTGGCCTTCAGAGCCCCTCCTGGAAACAGCTCTGAGCAAACAGCTCCCTCCTGCAATAAAAGTTCCTAAAATGGCACCTTCAGCCCATGCTGAGGGCTCTGAAGAAGGAAGGATTCTCCTCGCCCCCTCTGCCTGGCCGTGTTTCTCCTGGCAGCGAGGATCCTTGATCTCCAGCGAGGCATTTTTAAAGGCTGATGGAAACCAGGCAGCCCTGGCTGTCAGGATCTGCCAGGAGCCTTAAATCCCCAGCCTTATCTCCCCACTGGCTCCTTTCTCCCTGCGGGGCCAGGGCTGGGGGCTGGCTCTACAGCTTCCCTGGTGCTGCAGGACCCAGGGCCAGCCCCCTTGGCAACATCCTGCCCTCTGCCCTCCTCTGTGGGTTTGGAGGGCCCTCTCCATGCTTTTGGGATCCCTCCTCCCTGCTCTTGGGGTCCTGGCCCCACAGCCCTCCCTGCTCCCAATGGCACCCTCATCACCCCACAAACACTACGTGGGTGCCTTGGCCCCACAACACAGTGCTGCTCCCACTCTGATCCCACACAAAATGCATCCCACAGATGTGCTTTCATGGGGAGTAAGGAAAACAATGTCCTGCCAAGCCAGGAGGAGCATGGCCAGGACATTGGGGGGAGGTGTTTTCCTTTCCCTTGCCAGGCACTGGGGATGCTGCCATAGCTAGACTGGGGTTCCTCAATTCAAGGGTGATATGTAGAGTCCAGTGGACAGTCATCCCTGGGGAACAGGGTGTAGGAGGGGCAGGAAGAGCTGGGTGGGATAACTGGGGATACTGGGCTAAGGGAGGATCTAACTACCCCTGCTGAAGATAGGCTCAAACACTTCTCAAGGTGCCAGACTCTGCAACACAGGACAAGGACCACAAATTCAGACAGGACATTTTGAAAAGCTACTTCTCAAAAAGAAGGTGCTGACCTGGGAGAGGGGTGGTAGAGCTCCTTCCTTGGGGTAGATGGAGCAGAACCACATGGCTGCCTTGAGCTCATGCTGGTGGCAGCCCCAGTGCAAATGGGCATTGGACATGAGAGCCCAGACCCTCCCTGACCAGCACTTCTGGCTCTCTACTGTTTGTAGTGTGTGGGGTATTTCATGGAATCATGGAATAGCAGGATGGGTTGGGTTCAAAGGGACCCCTAAGTTCATCTCAGGTTCAGTTACCTTCCACTGTCCCAGGCTGCTCCAAGCCCCATCCAGCCTGGCCTTGGACACTTCCAGGGATCCAGAGGCAGCCACAGCTGCTCTGGGCACCCTCTGAAAGGGCCTCCCCACCCCCACAGGGAAGAATTCCTTCCCAATATCCCATCTAAATTTACTCTTCCAGTTTAAAGCCATTTATGATGTTCTGTGAAGAACTATTATGTCTAACCGTTCTGAAATTCCCCCTTTTTCCTTACACTGATTGGAAGATGAGGTAGGTGCTGACATTGTCACTTCTCCCATATTCTGCTCCATTCTGTCCCTTGCAACTCGATCCTTGTTTTCAATTCTGCATCCAAACATGTCTCATTTTTCCTCACTTGTAAATTTGTCCCTCCTCTACTTGTTCCTGTCCGCTGTCCCTCAACTGATGGGATTGTCCTCTTAGTGAAAGGGTGGCCTTTGGATAACCCAAAGCAGCAAGGGATCCACTTTGGATCCACTTCCAACTCTCCCCTGGTGTCTCCAGCCTGGGAAGTGCTGCAGGGAAGAGGATCCAGTTGGGCCCTGGGGGAGGCAGGGGGTGACACCCAGGCCCTTTGGATACTGGAGCTGGGACCTGGAGATGCCAGCTCTCTGCACTCTCCCTTCCCAGGGCTGCATGGGTCCTCCAGTTTCCTTAGGGATAAATTTAATTAGCAGCCCGTGCTGTTACCTCATCCTCAGATAAGCAATTAATGCCATTGCCAGGTGCTGTCACTGCCAACAGCTCTGACAGTATTTGGAGAGCAGGGGAGGGAAACACAGGAGGGAAAAGAGGGTTAAATAAGATTAACTGGAGGGGAAACCTCCATGATGTGGATTACAGAATTGTCAATAAAGGGAATGGTCCCAATGCAAATGTTCCTGTTTAACCTCATCATTCTCCATGGGATTGGAATGGAAGCAAGACAGCACAGGCTGCAAAAGCATCCTCCAGCCTTACAGACACATCCCCACTGACTGGGCCAACACCCTGCACCTCAGCAGATCCAGGAGATCACCTGTGTCCCATCACCTGCCCACAGGCACTGCTGCTCTGGCCTCACAGCTGCAGGTGCCAGCACTCCAAACCCCACATTCCCTGCAACAGTGCTCCCCACCAGCCCCTGGCTCCATCCCTCAGGCACAACTCCCTCAAAGTGCCCTGCCGAGGACTTCCACATGCCCTGCCTGTCCACAGCTCACATTTTAAGAGCTCACATCTTGCTCTCAGCATCACCTCCTGTGCCCCTCGGACCCTGGGGAGAGGGGCAGTGCTGGAGCAGTGTGGGGCTGTAGTGCTGGGGTGTCACAGAGGTTTGGAGGTGACAGAACAGGACAGAGTGATGCCCTGCTCTAGGAGCTCCCTAGAACACACCACATTGGAAGGTCATGCAAATATATTCTGACCAGAGCTAGGCCATCCTCAGCCCAAAGCTCACAGACCCAGGTCAAGGGCCAAGGATCAAGGATCCAGCCTTTGAACACCATGGGACAAACCAACAGAGCTCATCACACACCAAATCCAGGCAGGTCCAGTTCCCTGCTCCCCTGAGAGCATCCCCAGCCTTGGGCAGGACCAGCCTCATGCCAGCCCTGGCAGCTCTCTTGCAGAGCTGAGCTCTCACCTGGGAGAGGCTTTGTACTGGAGGATTCCCAGCAAATTCCCCCTTTCGGGTTCCCAGGGTTCAAAAGGTCACCTCCCTCCCAGCACTGCTCCCAAGTTCAGGCATCTGGTTAGCCCAGCACACCTGTGGGCAACACACCTGTGAGTCCCCCCGACAGGAGGGGGTGGGGGAGGGCAGATCCATCAGGGATGATGGGATTTGCTGTCACTGAGGAATGCCTGGAATTTCTTACCTGCCCGGTCAGCCTGGTTCAGCCTCCCCAGCCTGTCACAGGGTCTTAAATAGAAATGGAAAGTTGCCCTGCTTGAGGATGTGGGACTGGGATGTCACCAGCACCCACAGAGTAGATGGAGACCATAATCCAGCATTTATCCTGTCAGGGCCATCCATACACAAAGGGAGAGGACTTCTCTGCCTATTTGGGGTCAGTCTCCTCTCCCAAGTAACAAGCAGAAGAACAAGAGGAAACAGCTTCAAATTGTAGCAGGGGAAGTTTAGAGTGAATATTAAGGAAAATTTTGTCACGGAAAGGATGATCAGGTATTGCACAGGCTACCCAGTGCAGTGGTGGAGTCACCATCCTTGGAAGTGCCCAAAAAACACGTGAATATGTCAGTTGAGGGCATGGGTTAGTGGTAGCCCTGGCAGTGCTGGGTTAGTGGTTGGATTCAGCCTTAAAGAGCTTTTCCAACCTTGATGATTCCATGAACCTCAGCTCTATCCCAAGGAGACACAGATCTGTGTGTCTGTCAAAGGCTCAGCTCAGTGCACACTGCCAGGGGGTGAGTTCAGAGCTCAGGAGCACAGGGCTGGTGGCAGCAGATGCCTCCAAACTCCTGCAGACACCTGAAGAGCAGCCCAAGGCCAATCTCAGCAGCTCAGGACATTCCCTGCCCCAGGAATGGCAGGTGATGCTGGCCCAGGAGCAATGTCAGGGCCAGGCACAGGGGGAGCAGGACACTGCCAGGGCCTGCACAGTGTCAGCCTCCAAACCTTGTTTGGAACAGCTTGGCACACACAGAAGGAACCAGAGCTCCAGGGACAGGACAACAGCACTGCCTGGGAGCCTCGGGGTGACTTGCATGGAGCAGGGGAGTACTGGGGAACTGCTTTCATCTCTGGGGTCCCAGCACAGGAAGGATCTGCCAGAGTGATCCAGAGAGAGCCACAGAGAAGCTCTGAGGGCTGAAGCCCCTCCAGAGCCAAGCTGGGAGAGCTGGGGTTGAAGAAGGCTCCAGGGAGATGTCAAAGCCCCTTCCAGGGCCTGAAGCAGCTCCAGGAGAGCTGGAGAGGGACTTGGGATAAGGGATGGAGGGACAGGAAATGGCTTCCCACTGCAAGACAGCAGGGTCAGATGGGGTATTGGGAAGGGATTCTTCCCTGTGAGGGTGGGGAGACCTTGGCAAAGGATGCCCAGAGCTGCTGTGGCTGCCCCATCCCTGGCAATGTCCAAGGCCAGGTTGGTTTGGGCTTGGAGAAACCTGGGATAGTGGAAGGTGTCCCTGCACATGGCAGGGGTGGAATGGGATAAGCTTTAAGGTCCCTTCCAATTCAAACCATTCTGAGAGTCTACAATTTAATATTCTTATTTAAACCATGCTGCTCAAGCCAGCAGCACAGCCCATTTCTCTTGATGTAAACACTGAAGAACTGCAGACACACACAGTGACTATTCTGAGCCAGCTTTCTCCAAGAGGTCTCCTGAAGAATTCAGGACCTTCACATTTTATTACTTTGTTTGGTCTTGTTTAATTGTTTCCCAAAGCTTTGGCCTGGGAGAGCTCTGCCTTGGGAGGGAGGCAATGTTAACCATTACAGGAACTCTTCTCAGGGATTTAACACAGGGAAAGGAACAAACCAAGCAGGCAAGTGGTCCACCAAAGTTGCACTGATGGAAAACCCCTAATCCTATAAACCCTTCCTGCTTTAATTGGTGTTAAAACAAAGATAATCTTATCTCAGCCCTATAAAAGAAGGGATAGGATGTTCTTTCTAAAAGCCTCTCTAAAAGCCCTCATAAACTTGACAAACATTCCATGTTTCCAGCCCAAGAACGACTTTAATCCTAAAGGAAACAGGAAAGCAAAAAGGAAGCTTTTCCTGGACAAGAGCCCTTCAAGTGTCCCCAGCCCTCTTGGTCCTGGTGCCAATCTGGAGTCATCCCCCAGCACTGTGGGGCTGCTGGGGACAGGCACAGACCCCCCAGCACCAGAGCAGGCATGGACCAGGCAGTGTCTGCACATTCCCAGGTCTGAGCAGAGCCAGGATCAGACCCAGGACAGATTTGTGCCTCCCCCTCCAAGTACTGCAAGTGCCCCTGCTCAGTGTTTTTACCTGTCTGGTCTCCACTCCCTTGTCTCAGATGTGAGAGGAGCAGTTTCAGAGCCTGAGATGGGGTCTCTGAAGGAATCCCCACCTGAGCCAGCAGCCCCAATCCAATGTGCAGCCAATGGCACTATTCCAAAACTGCTCTGCCTTGCCTCCCCCCAGCACCAGCATCCCTCCCACCTCACACTCCCCTCCCCATCTCCAGCTGTGCCCTGCAGACCCCCTCTGGGTGCCCTTCCCAGCAGCTTTCCCAGGTGGAGCTGGGGGTGGCCAGGAACCCCTGGAATGGGAGTGAGCGTGTTTAATCATCACATTTCAATGCTGCTTAGCACCCAGTTGGGACAAGTTCAAAGTGCCAGTTGGTTTGGTGCCAGCAGCCACTTTCCAGATGACAACACTGCTCTGTGTCAGCCCTCAGTGCTGAGTGGAACTGGCAGAAGGGTGATTAAAAATGGGCCATTATGGTGGGTTAAGTCACTGGAGGAGCTGCACAGAACCTTTCCTTCCTGGCCTGCAATGAGTAGGGAAGCTGTGGGAAGGCAGCACGGCCTGGGAAAGGCACACAAGGTCCACCTGTGCTTCCCAAAATGCCCTGAAGGAGGCCTTTGAAAGGCAGAACCCAAAGAGAACAAACCTTCCCCCAAAAAAAGCTCCCAAGTGCACTGGCAATGAAGAGCAGTTCCAGTTTGGGATCCCCAGTACAAGAAAGGACTCCAGGGAAGGCCACCAGGATGCAGGAGCACACGGTGGGCAAGGAGAGACTGAGGATGGATGTGAGCCTGGAAAAAAGAAGGCAAAGGAGAGACCTTGCTGCTGCCTGCAGGATGTAAGGAATGTGGAACCAGATCTGAGTAGGGCAAGACTCTAGCTGGCACGTGCAAAATTCCAGCTTGACACAATAATGTTTTTCACCAAGAGGGAGGTCAAGTACTAGAAGGAGGGACCAGAAACACAAGGATCCACATCCTCAGGGATGGTGACTTCTGCTCCTGGGGAACTGAGCTGCTTTTCTGTCACTCCAGCTGCCCACAACCAACTGAGCTTCCACTTCTCAAGGTCCAGGAATTGTTTGTAGGAGAAAAAATTCACTTTTTCCTTTGCTAAAGCAACCCTAGGTGAAGCGAGGTCCCTTTGCCACAGCGGAGTCCCTCGGTGCTGTCACCACCACGGCTCAGGGACTGCAGTGCCAGCCTGTGACTCCAGCTCCACTCCACAACTCCATCTGTCCCTGCCACCTCAGATTCCCTCACGTCCCAACAGTTACACTTCTGGTGCTCAGACATTTTCAGGGCTTCCCCAGCAACCTGAGCTGAAACAGCTCCATCCGCCAGTGAGCTGAGGTTGGAACACTGTATTTGTAAGGGGAACTGCAAGGATAACCCAAAATCGCTGTGCCTGCAGGCACCTGATCTGCCAAAAAAAGCTGGGGCTCCACTGCAAACAGGCCCCTCATGGCTGGGATCATTAAGGCTGGAAAAGCCTTCTGAGATCCTCGAGTCTAAGTGCCAACCCAGCACTGCCAGGGCTGCCACCAAATGCCACATCCACAGATTCACTGAACAGCTCCAGGGATTGGTGATTCCACCATTGCCCTGGGCAGCCTGTGCCAAAGTCTGATCACCTCTTCTGTGAAGAAATTTTCCCTAATATCCAATCTAAACCTCCCCTGGCACATCTTGAGGCCATTTCCCCTCGTTCTGTCCCTTATTCCCTGGGATCAGAGTTTGATCCCTCCCTGGCTGTCCCCTCCTGTCAGGGAGCTGTGTAAAGCCAGAAGGTCCCTCCTGAGCCTCCTTTTCTTCAGGCTGAGCCCCTTTCCCAGCTCCCTCAGCCACTCTTCACAAGACTTGTGCTCCAACCTCTTGACCAAAGAAGTCCAAGGATGGAAGAAAAATCACTGTAATCAGCATATGAATTTTTGAGAGAAAACAAGAAACACAATGTGGAGCTGTACAATGAAGTCTGAGAAAACCACTGTCACCTGCAACTCTTCCCAAAGAGCAGCTTGAACCATCCTGCACATGAGAACCACCAGTGTAGCCATGTCAAGATCACCCTGTGCCAGGGACGTGCATGTAAGGAAAGCTGAAATAGGGATTTTAGACATTATTTCCTAGGAAATCTTTTATAAAGCCTCCCTGTGCTGCATGAGTGTAATGACTGCCACAATTCATGGCTGAACAAACACCCAGGAGCAATTCCCACTGTCTACATTCCCTCTGCACTCCATGTGTCATTGGGTTGTAATGCTTGTGCAGCATTGAGGGCTGTGAGGGATCAACATCAGAGGGAGGAGGCTGAGCCCTCAGTCCCCAGGCCCCCATTCCACTGATAACTTTCTCTAAAAGGATGCTCTGATGAGGGAAAACCAGCAGCAAATAATTATCTCTCTAAATCCATCAGGAGCAGTGCTCAATGGAGGGATCTGAGAGCCGAGCATGCCGGAAAACAGATGGGAAGAGGCAATTTTCAACAGCTCATAATTCCCATTATTTGGGTGAGTTTTGCCTGCATCCATCAAAATGCACCTTCCACATCTGAAAGCTTTCTTCCACCAGATTTCATACTTCCAAACTCTCAGGCTTTCCTACTCCCAGTGGAAGGCAGTGCAAGGAACTTGAGACAGAAATGATGTGAGGTCGCTCAAAGAGAAGGTTGGGAGGTGCTGGCTGGTGTCAGCTGTGTGAAGGTTGAACCCAGCTCCTGCCTCTGTGCATTTAGAAGGAACTCTCTGTAAATCAGGGTCTTCCCAGATTTCCAGGGCTCTCACACTGCTCTCGAGGTCTGGCTGCCAGCCCCAGCATGAGCATGGAACAGGTTCCCAGAAATGCCAACAAGGCCATCAAGGACAGAGAGTACAAATGAATCATTGTGAATAATAACCAAAATAGCCTCAAATAAAGTTGCTGCTGCTCTCAGGAAAAAGACAATTAGTATTTTTACAATAAAAATTAATTCTGAACCAAAAAAAGACAGTGAAGGAGTAAAAAACTCATCTTAAAACCTGGCAGCAGTAGCTTTAAATTAGTCAGCAGGAAATACAGCAGTTGGTAAAAGCAGTGGAAAGAAGAGGGCCCTTAAGATTAACAGCAACAAGATGGAAATCAAGAACACAAGAAAAATGAAGCCACAGTCAAGAGATGAGCCTGTCCCCAAAATATGGAAAAATCATCCACTGTGCCATAGAAGGAAAGGGATATTTAATCACAGAGTCTGCACAGAGAGGGATTGTTTCATAACCAACACTTCCCTAAAATTTTCCACTCCTCCTGAAGTAGGAGGAATATCAGCTATGGGCTCCCAGAGCAGGATTAGATATCTGGGACCCAAGAGCTTTAAGGCTCAGCCAAGGAAGCTCTGTGATGCAGCTGCTGGTGTTTATGAAATCCAACGTTGTGAGGCCACTCGGGGGAAGCAGACACATGGATCACACCATGCCAAAGGATCTCCAAGTCAGCTCTCCTGGCCAAGGTGATGGCACCACTGCCAAGGGTGAAAAGTGGAACAAGAGACTTGAAGTAAAGTCCCCTGATATGTTTTCGTGCATTTTGCTCTGCAGAGTGGGTTCAGGCACTCAGAGCATCCTCCCAGCCCTGTCATACACAATGTGGTGCTTGGCATTTTGTGTCACAGAGAAAGCAGGATGGGGAACAGGCTGCAGAGAACAGGCTGAGTGTGAGGGCCCAGCATGGAGCTGCAGCCATGGGTCTCAGGTGGAGAGGACCCTCCACTCTGCTCTGGTGAGACCCCCACTAAATGTTGCCTCTGGCCCTGGGATCCTCAGCACAGGAAGGATGTGGAGCTTCTGGAGTAAGTTCCAAGGCTGGAGACCTTCTGCTCTGGAGCCAGGCTGGGAGAGCTGGGGGGGGTCACTTGGAGAAGAGAAAACTCTGGGGAGACCTCAGAGCCCCTTCCAAGGTCTTCGAGAAGAGCTGCAGAGGGACTGGGGACAAGGGATGGAGGAACAGGACACAGGGAATGACTTCCCACTGCCAGAGGGCAGGGATGGGTGGGATATTGGGCAGGAATTCTTGGCAGTGAGGGTGGGCAGGCCCTGGCACAGGGTGCCCAGAGCAGCTGTGGCTGCCCCTGGATCCCTGGCAGTGTCCAAGGCCAGGCTGGATGGGGCTTGGAGCAGCCTGGGACAGTGGAAGGTGTCCCTGCCCATGGCAGGGGTTTGAATGAGATGAGCTTTATGTGCTTTCCTACCCAAACCATTTCAGGACCTTCTGAAAGCAGAGAGTGCCCAACACCTTGGGTCAGGCCTGGATGTGATGTGAGAACTTGCACATACCTTGTAGCACAACCAAAAATTTCCCTCTGCAGCCATGTGAAAACACAGAGATTTGTGCTTCTTAATTCTCAGACTGCCCAAGCTTCAATTTCACTTGGCTAAGAGGGGTCCCAACAATCATCCTCCAGGGACCCTCACTTTTCCCAAGGTTAGCTATTGGGGTTTGGTCAAATATTCCCAGGAGGTTGTGCCTGAGCTGGCTGGCCCTTGCTGTTTGCCTGTCTGGCAGCTCTGTGGTGTTTTCACCCCAGTGGTACCTCAGGCTCCCAGGATGTCACAGCTGAGGGCTTGGGGACAAATCCAGGCCTGCAGAAGCTTAGGGTCACCTTCCACTGAGAGGTTCCAAGGTGATGGTGAAGGAAAGGAGCCAGTTCTGATGGAGGGTTTCCATTCAGAGTTTTANCTTGGATGGCCCAATGTCTTTGCAGAGGTGGGAAGCATCTTTTGAATCCTGCCAACCACTCAATGCCCTTCTGGAATGGCAGGGTTGACAGGCAGCACTCATCAGGGGTCAGGATGTGGAAAGGAGGAATGATTGACAAACCTGGCAGGGAATCATCTGGGAAGGGCCTGGAGCAATGAGACACACCACAACAGTCAGCCAGTCCCAAAGCCCATGGCATGGCTGGGGCTGACACCAGGATTTCTTCTGTCTGCAGAGGACAAGGGAAACAGCCATGCTGCCTCGGTGGGAAGCAGCTGGGATATTTGGAAAAGGGGTGGCAGTCGGGGAAGGGTTTTCTTCAAAGCACAAGGCTCCTGGAGCAGTTCCAGGTAGAGCTGGGAGCAGGACAGATGGCAGAGCCCTGCTAATCCAGGCGGGCAAGCCAAGCCCAGCACTGCGCAGCTCCTGGGACGCTGCCAAGCTCCAGCTCCTGCTGCAAGGCCCCACTTGCTCATACAGATTAACCCAGACCCAAGAAGGTCCATGGGGAGATACTCCTGTTCGGGAAGATTTTAGCTCTGATTGATGAAGGATGTGGGACTGGAGCAGAGAGAGGAGAGCAGAGCAAGGCTGGAGCATGGGATGCATATCCCAGCCCTCTCCTGCTGTAATCCTCACCAGCAGAGTGCAAACTCCTGAAATTCCCCAACCTGACACATCCTTATCCTTCATCCTAGCAGGAACGTGCTGCAGTACAAGGATGTTAACAAGGAATTACCCTTTTAGCAGGGGAGGACCTCACTGTTCTCAACAACTACTTCTAAGGAGGCAGTTGTAAGGTAAGGGTTGGACTCCTCTCCCAGAAACAAGTGATGGGATAAGAGGCAATGGCACCAAGTCATGCCAAGGAAGGTTTAGGTTGGATATTGGGAAAAATTTCTTCACAGAAAGAGTAATAGACCAGGCTGCCCTGGGCAGTGGAGGATTCACATTCCCTGGAGTGTGCAAAGGAGGTTTAGATGTGGTGCTCAGGAACAGGATTTAGTGGTGGTCCTGGCAGTGCTGCATTAATAGTTGGACCTGATGGTCTTAGAGGACTCTTCCAACCTGATCCTGCTTCTTTTGGCTTCATCTGCAATTCCACAGAGCCTGGGTTTCCACAGAAAGGCATTGTCATGGGCAAGGACACAGAGACTGACTGCAGGCAGCTTGCAAGGCAGAGATCTGCTTGGTAGGACAAGGACCAAGAGACTTTTGTCACCAGCAACTCTGCCAGGACTAAACACAAGTTCCTCCAGCATCCTTAGGGTGCTTCAACACTTCCCACCTTGTGACTTCTCCCCCTCTCTGAGGTATCTCAGGCCACTGCTTTTGTAATTTCCTGTATTTTCACTTGCTCCCATAGCAAACCATGGTTAAGTGTTCCCCCAGCTGGGTCCCTGCTGTCCTTCCACACAAGGATCTCAGCAACCCCTGGGATCATCACAGTGGGATGGGATGCAGAGACTGCTCTGCTGCTGTGCTGGGCCCTCACACTGTCCTCCTGGGCCCTCACACTGTCCTCCTGTCCTCCTGGGCCCTCACACTGTCCTCCTGTCCTCCTGGGCCCTCACACTGTCCTGCTGGGCCCTCACACTGTCCTCCTGTTCTCCTGGGCCCTCACACTGTCCTGCTGTCCTGCTGGCCCTGCTCTTGCTCTCTGGCTGCTCAAACACGAGGCATGGATGGATGGTACCTCTGCAAGGAAATACCAAAAAGTGGGAAAAACTCACAGAATCCCAGACTGGTTTGGGTTTTCCTTTAAAGGTCATCACATTCCACACCTGCCATGGGCAGGGACACCTTCCACTATCCCAGGTTGCTCCAAGCCCTGTCCAACCCAGCCTTGGACGTTTCCAGGAATCTGGGAGCAGCCACAGCTGCTCTGGGAAACCTGTGCCAGGGTGTCCCCACTATCACAGGGGAGAATTTCTAATTTAAACCTCTTCTCTGTCACTTAAAGCCAGAAGTCCTTGACTGGAGTTCCTGGTACAGAGATGCCTGAAGGCAAATGGCTCTCGTGCCATGGGCCCTCCACACCTGTCAGCCAAGCATGGAACAGTGACATCTCCTAGTGTCACTGTCTCAAGGAGACCCCACACAGTGCTCACATCACTGGCCCTGGGCTCCTCTATGAGGAAAGGCTGGGAGAGTTGGGGAGCAAGGTGCTCACCTGGAGAAGGGAAAGCTCTGGGGAGACCTTAGAGCCCCTTCCAGGGCCTGAAGGGGCTCTAAGAGAGCTGGAGAGGGACTGGGGATAAGGGATGGAGGAACAGGACACAGGGAATGGCTTCCCAGCGACAGAGGGCAGGGTTAGATGGCATATTGGGCAGGAATTCTATGTGGGGGTGGGCAGGCCCTGGCACAGGGTGCCCAGAGAAGCTGTGGCTGCCTCTGGATCCCTGCACGTGTCCAAGACCAGATTGGACGGGGGCTTGGAGCAACCTGGGATAGTGGAAGGTGTCCCTGCCCATGGCAAGGGTGAGACTGGATGGGTGGGTGGATCTTTAAGGTCCCTTCCAACCCAAACCACTCTGATTCTCTGACTGGGCCCTCCAGGCAATGAGAAGCAAATCCAAGCTGTGTGAGGGAACCCCTGCCTCTCCCTGTGCCCTAGGGTAGGGATCACCACACCATGGGACAGGCTGCATGCACAGACCAGCAGCAGGACAGGGCTGTGTCCCTCAGCCTGCCCTGGGCTGGGCTGGGGCTGTGCCCTGGGGACTGCTCATCCCTGGAAGCACCAGCACACAGAGCCACCACTGCCCCCCAGTCCATCCCAGCACAGGCAGTGGCATGGAACTGGAACCCAGATGCTCCCAGGACCACTCTCGCTGGTCTAGAGCTGAAAATTAAATTAAAACCGTGACAGGGACAGTTAATTAAAGCAGATTAGTGCGAGACTAATTAGGGACGCTGACACTGCAACCATCAAGCCCTGTGATGTTAATTAGCTGTTCATTAATGTCAGCTCCCTGTTCAGTACAGAAATATGAACTGCTGATCTCCTGGGCTTCACTTGCAGCAGAGCACATGGGAGAGCACTCGGTCACCTCCTCTGGGGACACATCCTGCCTTGTCACCACCCTGCAGAGACACTGTCACCAACAACAGTGTCACTCTCACCACCACTGAGGCCGTCACCACCAGCAGCAGGACCCTCACCACCACCACCACCAGAGAGACCCTCTCCACCAACAGAGAGACCCTCACCACCACCAGTGGGACTCTCACCACCACCAGGGAGACCCTCACCACCAACAGAGAGACCCTCACCACCACCAATGAGACCCTCATCACCAAGAGAGAGACCCTCACNCACCAACAGAGAGATCCTCACCACCACCAGGGAGACCCTCACCACCACCAGTGAGACTCTCACCACCAACAGAGAGATCCTCACCAACCACCAGAGAGACTCTCACCACCACTGAGACCCTCACCTCCACCAGTGGGACTCTCACCACCAACAGAGAGATCCTCACCACCACCAGGGAGACCCTCACCACCACCAGTGAGACTCTCACCACCAACAGAGAGATCCTCACCAACCACCAGAGAGACTCTCACCACCACTGAGACCCTCACCTCCACCAGTGGGACTCTCACCACCACCAGTGAGGCCCTCACCACCACCCAGCACAGAGAACAGCCACCAATACACTGTCCCCACCCTGTGCCCCATAGCCAGGAGGTCCCCAGCATCACCACCAGGCACAGCAGGACACCCCAGCACCCCCTGTGTGCACTGGCCATGTCCCTCATGGACACCATGCCCCGTGTCACTGTCAGGAAGCCCAGTGCTACCCAGCACCCACTCACAGCACTCCCTAAAACTGGCACCCACTGACTCCCACAAGATGGACAGACCTTGTTTCTCCTCATTCTAAACCTTGAAAATTACTAGGAGATAGAATTATGGAATTGTTCAGGTTGGAAAAGCCATCTAAGATCATTGAGTCCAACTGTCAGCCTAGATCTGCTGTGTTCACCACTAACCCATGTCCCCAAGTGCCATATCCACTTGCTTTTTGACCACTTCCGGTGGTGGTGACTCCACCACTGTGCCAATCCATGCTCACCCTTTTCATGAAGGAATTTTTCCAATGTCCAGCCTGAGTTTCTCCCAGAACAGTTTGAGGCCATTTCCTCTCCTCCTGTCCCTGTTCTCTTGGAGCAGAGCCTGACCCCCACCTGGCTGCCCCCTCCTGTCAGGGAATTGTGCAGAGCCAGAAGGGGCCCCCTGAGCCTCCTTTGCTCCAGGCTGAGCCCCTTTCCCAGCTCCCTCAGCTGCTCCTGGTGCTCCAGACCCTTCCTCACTCTTTCCTTCTCTGGACACACTCTCNCCCTCTCTGGACCCACTCTCATCCCATCACTGTGGCCAGAGCTGGAACATAAGGAATCAGGCTGAAGGACATTGGAAAACCATTGAGATCCTTGGTAGGGAACACTCAGAACTGTAGGGAGCACACGTGGTGCTCCAGGGAGTACAGCCTGGTTACAGGGAACATGCACAGAAACTGCTGGGAGAACACGTGGCATGGATGGAGCACACGAGGGCTGTAGGGATCAAACACAGGAGGAGTTTCAGGCAGGCAGAGGGTTCCAGGGGACACAAAGGGTACAGAGAGCTGAAGAGAGCACACACTGTAGGAACCCCTCATGTGCCTGTAAGAACTCCACACATGGTTTAAGAACTCTACACACGCTTGTAAGAAGTCTACACTGGTTGTAAGAACTCTACACATGGTTGTAGGAACTCCACACCTGACTTTAGAGCCCACACAGTGACTGTATGGAGCACAGTAGGGCTGTATGGGGCACACACAGGGGTTGTAGGAAGCACAGACAGCTCATGGGAAGCACACACAGACGTCAGAGAGCACAGACAGGCTGTAGGGATCTCCAACAGCCCACAGGGAGCATGCACAGACTGCAGGAAACACACAGAGGTAAAGAGTACACAGGGTGTAGGGAGCAGAGATTGTAGGGATAACACACACAGGAGTGTAGGGATAACACACACTGGGTGTAGGGATAACACACACAGGGTATAGGGACAACACACACAAGGTGTAGGGATAACACACACAAGGTGTAGGGATAACACACAGGGTGTAGGGGTAACACACACAAGGTGTAGGGATAACACACACAGGGTGTAGGGACAACACACACAAGGTGTAGGGATAACACACACAAGGTGTAGGGATAACACACACAGTGTAGGGGTAACACACACAAGGTGTAGGGATAACACACACAGGGTGTAGGGACAACACACACAAGGTGTAGGGATAACACACACAAGGTGTAGGGATAACACACAGGGTGTAGGGGTAACACACACAAGGTGTAGGGATAACACACACAGGGTGTAGGGACAACACACACAAGGTGTAGGGATAACACACACAAGGTGTAGGGATAACACACACAGTGTAGGGGTAACACACACAAGGTGTAGGGATAACACACACAGGGTGTAGGGACAACACACACAAGGTGTAGGGATAACACACACAAGGTGTAGGGATAACACACAGGGTGTAGGGGTAACACACACAAGGTGTAGGGATAACACACACAGGGTGTAGGGACAACACACACAAGGTGTAGGGATAACACACACAGGGTGTAGGGATAACACCCACAGGGTGTAGGGATAACACACACAGGGTGTAGGGATAACACACACAGGGTGTAGGGATAACACATCCAGGGGTGTAGGGATAACACACACAGGGGTGTGGGGATAACACACACAGGGGTGTAGGGATAACACATCCAGGGGTGTAGGGATAACACACACAGGGGTGTAGGGATAACACACACATGGTGCAGGGATGACACATGAGGGTGTGGGGAGCTCACAGAGGGCTGTAGGGATAACTGACAGGATGAAGGGAGGTCACACAGGGGCACAGGAGCACAGATGGGGCTGAGGGAGCTCACCAGCAGCTCTCAGCCTGCTCCTATTCCCAGTGCACCACAAGCCTTGGGTACCACTCACCCCACTGCCCTCCAGCCTACTGACTTCAGCCCCCTGTGTGCTCTTTGGCTGCCTGGTATCACCCCAGGCACAGGGCCTGCCAGCCCCACACAGCCCCTAGCAGGGTCCTGGGGACATGAGAGTGCTCCTGTGGCCAGTGACAGTCACAGTGTTGAGTGCTGAGCTGTCACCCACAGGAAATGCAGCTGGAATGGAGCATCTCCCAAAGATATTCCAGCTGCTGGGCTGTACCAGCCCCCAAACCTTGCACGTGTCTCAAATGCAGTCACAATTCCCCACCACACACCCAGAACCAAGCTGCACCTTCACATCCCACCCTAGAAAACACAGGAGGGTGCTCACACCTTCTCTAACCTGTATCCTACTCCAGCACCACAAGAAACTCTTTGGATGATCCACCCAACAGCAGCACCCTGGGCTACTGGAGGGTGTCCCAGCCCATGGCAGTGAGTGGAACAAGATGAGATTTAAGGTCCCTTCCAACCCAAACCATGCTGTGATTCTGTGTTTTAGCCATCTCTGGAGGAAGAAAGTGTCTCCTGTGGCTGTGCAAACTGGTGATGGGTGGGAGCCAAGAGGGGATGTCCTAAAGGGAAGCAATCAGACTCCACTGCTCCTCCGCCCCCAGAGCGTATTTAGAGCTTTCAGAAAGAAACAAAACTTGTTTATCTTAATGCTAATCAATTTATAGCAATCAAAATAAAACCCATTAGGAGCCATGCTCCATTTGAATTTCAAAGAGGCTTCTGACCCCAGGAGGCTCCCAGCTGATTGATTAGAAATTTCTGACACTAATGTGTGTCTTCGAAGGGTCCAGTGTGGCTTTAATTCCTCTCTCCTGAGACACTGATCATGTGTTAACATCTGTCAGCCCCTTCCTGCACTTAGGGGAGGGGAATTTCATGAGGACATGGAGTTGCCTGGCACAGCTGGGGAGAAGGCAGCATTTACTGGCTTAAACAGCTTCCAGGAATCCCCTGGGGCAAATCATTTGCATGATCCTTTTCTCCTTGGGCAGAAAAAGAGCTGGAGTGCACCAAGAAATGAAAAGCAGTGATGCAGAGTGGGGGCAGAGAGCTCAGGGCTGGGATTTGGCTTTTGCATCCCAGCTTTGCCCCTGACTCCTTGTGTTCCTTAAAGCCACTGGAAACACAGGATAGGTTGGCTTGGAAGGGACCTTAAAGATAATCTCATTCCAACTGCCCTGACATGGGCAGGAATACCTTCCACTCATCCCTGACCTCCTCCAGAAAATCCACAAATGGCACAAGGGGGAAAAAAAATCTCAAACCCAAGACACATTGACATTGTTCCTAGGCTTTTCTTTTTAACCACATTCCCAGTCAGAAAACTACAACCTCCACTTCTGGTGGGCAGGAATTCATATCCTTCAAGGGTATTCCATGACCCAGAGTGGATTGGGGTGAGTCCTGGGCAGTCCCTGGGCAACCCTGCTCCCCCTCTGTGGGGAGGAAACCAGGGAACAGCAATGAAACATATGGGAGAGGTGATTTTAATCTGGAGAGGTGATTTCTGTCTGGAGATAGATGTAGGGAGGAGCCTTTATCCTCCAGGATGGAGCACACTTGGTCCACCAGTGGTTTATAAAGTGGTGATGAGCACAGCTGTCCCCACCTGGGGACAGACTTAGAGCTCCTGGTCCTGCCATGGGGTCCTGCCCAGCTGGGGAACATTTTCTGCATGTGTGCACCTATGATGACCTGTCAGACCTCCTGCCTTGAGGGCACCACCCAACTGACCACAGACCTCTTTACTGGAGCTGGACACACATGGCTGGGCAAGAAAGGGCATTTTTTTGGTGGGGAGATTGAAAAAATTGAACCAACAAGGGAGGGATTTGACCCATCACCCCACACCTCTTTGTCTGATGCAGAAAAGCTGAGGGTGGTTGAACACTCAGGCTCAGGATCTGTCCATGGAGGGGATCTATGGGGGGACAGCACGGGAGCAGAGTAATCCCTCAAACACTTTTTCATCTGTACAAAGGAAAGGGGTGGAGAAGGGGCCGGAGGAGAAGGGGTAAATCTGTCCCTCAAGGGGAAGGAGTGAGAGCAGCAGGCAGAAGCTCCCTGCAGCCTTCACTCCCACTCCCACTGACATCCATCCATCCCCTGTGCAGCCTTCTCAGGCGGGACTGAGCAACTCTCCCTTTCAGCAGATTAAAGCAGCTAATCTGCTTAATGAAGGCAAATGAGTCCCGTGCTGCTGCTCTTCCCTGCAGCCCGCCGGGGGTCATGGAGCAGAGCCTGCAGCTCCCAGTGCTGCTGCTGAGCTGCTGCTGCTGCAGTGCCCTGAGGGGCCAGGCTGGGAGGGCAAGGACAGCACTTGGGGCTCACAGGAGCCTTCAGCCTCTGCCCCATCTCCCCCAGGGGACACTGCCAGGTCCTGGGTACAGCACAGGACATGAACCATTGCCATGGGTGTGGTGGGGTTGGCTGGGGTGGTCCTTGGGCAGGGCAGGGATGCAGCAGCAGGGCTGGGGGGAAATAAGGGCTGTCCTGGGATGCTGCATTACAGAGCAAGGAATGAGATGAGCTTTAAGGTCCTTTCTGACCCAAACCAGTCCATGATCCAAAGGATGCTGCACTGGGGATTTGCTGTCCTCAGGCCCTCCTGCAGCCCAGGAGGCAGTGGAGAGGGACACCTTCTCTCCACCCTGACACCAGATGGAAGAACCATTGCTTCCAAGGCCATTAAACAGGCCACAACCTATGGACATCTCCCTCCTTCTCCACCAGTATCACCAGCTGGGCAGAGCAGTGCCTGGTGATGTTGAAGGGGATGGGAAGGGCTGTTGGCAATATCTGCACAAAGCTCTCCTCAGTGGGTGCTGCCAGCAGGACCAGGGCAGAGAGGACACTGTCCATGCTCTCACAGGTACTGCTGGGTCTCCTCAGTACCCCCACAGCCTTGCACAGAGTTGGGGTTCAGGGTCCTGCCCCTCATCCAAGTGCTCTTTGATACCCCGATGGTTCTCAGCTAAAGCGCCACACCCAGCAATGATCCATCTTGTTTGACATGCTCCAAAACGTGGAGAAGTCCCTCATCTCATTAGCTTGCTCTAGTGGTTAATCACTTTGAAACACATGCTTAATTTTTTTAATTTGTTTGGTTTCAGTTTAACCCTACCAGTTCTCGTTATCCCTTGCTTTGGCAGATCAAAAGCCCTTTAGAGGTTGAGCTTTCCTCTTGGTAATCATCTCACCTAATCTTCATTACGAGAAGTCACTGAGCTACTGAGCTTGTCAGTCCCCAGTGGAAGGGCATTTTCCACGGCTCTCAGAACCACATTTGTCTTTCCCTGCAGCATCCTCCAGGTTTATTTTTCATATCCCACTTGAACCTTGCAGAGCAGGGTGCTCTGCTCACCTGGAGGCATTTTTGCTCACCTGGAGGCATTCTTCTGACATCAGGCTACAGGACAGGCAAATTTTGCATTTAAATTCTTCATCTGAGATGTGGCTTGTCATGACCCCCCAAATTTCTTCACTAGCTGCTCACTGTTTTATCAGCAAATATTTTCCACTCCCTACCAGTTACAGCAGGTCTGGGTGCTGCTGACCCGTGCTGGGATCCTCTGTCCCCTCATGCACATAAAGATCATATTTAGAATCACAGAATAGTTCAGGCTGGAAAAGTCCTCTGAGATCCTTGAGTCCAACCCAGCACTACCATGTCCACCACTTAAACCATGCCCTCAGGTGCCACACCAACAGTGACTCCACCACTGCCCTGGGAAGCCTCTTCTTGTTTGACAACAATTTCAGTGATGAAATCTTTCCTAATATCCAATCTAAACATCTAAACCCCCCCCTGGCATAACTTGAGGCTTTAAGACCTTGTTCCATCACTTTTTACTTGAGGAGCAATCCCAAGAGCTCAGCCAGATCCAGAGCAGAGGTGGTGCTCGGGTCAAGTTGGCAACATGGTCCTGGCACAAAAGCATCCATGGCAGCTGAGCAGGGATGGTGGGAAGGCACCTCTGAGGTCCCCAGGCCACTCTTCTGCTCACAGAAGAGCTCAGTCCGAAGGGCTAGGGGCAGCTGTCTGTAGCCAAGCCTTGGAAATCTCTGAGGGTGGTGATGTTCAACCTCCCTGGGAACTTCTCTGCTTTTCCAAAGCTCATTCTGAGCCTCTCAAGCTGCATCTTGTGACTGCATTTCTCCTACAGGACCTGACACCACCAGTGGGGGCCTGGCTCCTTCCTTTTTTAACTGCCTGACACAGAGCTGTGGCTGTGCTGAGATCCCTTCTTGGGTTTCCTTCCCCAGGTTCCCTCCCTGTGCTGAAATCAGCTTGGGCCAAGCTCCAGCCAAAGCAGCAGCACTTCAAGCCAGATCCCTCGACCATTCCACACAGCACGTGGTCCAGCCCTGCTGCTCAGGAGCTGGGAAAGAGCCTCCTGAGACACAAGATAAAGGCCTCTGGCAGCCCAAGAGCACTGAGATATGGAACAGAGGTCAACCTGTCCAAAAATGCCCATCCAACCTGAAAATCACACAAAATGCTGAGATTGATGAGGAATGGACTAACAATGATCATCAAGTCAACCTCCTGGCCCTGCACAGACACCCCAACTATCCCCCCCCTGTGCCTGAGAGCTTTGTCCAAACACTCCTGGAGCTCTGGCAGCCTTGGGGCTGTGCCCATTCCCTGGGGAGCCTAGGCAGTGCCCCAGAGCCCTCTGGGGGAAGCACTTCTCCCTGATATCCAACCTAAACCTCCCTGACACAGCTTCAGGCCATTCCCTCAGGTCCTGTCCCTGCTCACAGAGAGCAGAGATCAGTGCCTGCCTCTCCTCTGCCCTCCCCGGGATGTTGAAACTGTGATGAGTGCCCCCTCAGCCACCTCCTCTCCCAGGGGCATCCACCAGGCCCACCAAGGGTGACTCCAATTCCCAAATCCCCAGCCAGGCACAGAGGGAGGAGGATGATGAAGGTGTCAGTCCCCATGATGCTGAACAAGGAGCTGCCCTGAGCACCCCACGGGCTGGGGCAGAGGGGGACAAGTGACACAGGAGAGCATACTGGCATCCCCAAATCAGCTGGGTTTGCCAGAGCTGCAGCCAGGAAGATCTGCAGGTGCTGAATGACTGGGCAAGAACACGGCAAATGAAATTCAGTGGTGACAAAAGGAAACAAATGCACTTTGGGGAAAAGAGCCCTAATTATACAAACACAATGATGGGCACTAAATTAGCTATTAACATGCAGGGAGGGGATCTCGCAGCACTAGAGATAATGCTCTGAAAACATCAGTTCAAAGCTCATCCATCATCAAAAAAAATGAGAAAATGTAAGGAATTATGAAGAAAGGAGCTCAGTGCAGAGCAGGAATGTCATTAAGCCATGCGTGGAGCCACAGTTTGAACGTGCTGGCAGTGGCAGTCACCCTGAGACAAGGGCGTGAGGGAGCTGATAAAAATATTTAGGGACACAGAGCAGCCTCCATGTAGAGAGTCAATCAACCCAGAGCTTCCACGTGAAAAGAGGCCACTCAGGGAGGGATATAAAGCCATCAGGAATATGGGAGACATGAATGGGAATAGATTGCTTGCAATTTCATACAGTGTGCAAGGACATATTTTTTAACACGGTGCATAATTAAATTGCATAACTTACTGCCACAGGCACCCTGGGCACTGGAAATATGAACAGCACGGCAGGGGACAGGAAGAATCATCACTCATCCACCCCTTATTTCTCTACTGTCTGGCCAGGACAGAGCTCTGCAGACCAACCAACACCAGAGAGCTCCTGGAAAGGTTTATCCCTCACACATTGTCCTGCCCAGCGTATGAGGACCTCTCCCTTGGACACCTCCTGGATGTTTCTGGCTCTGCTCAGACCAACTGCTTGGTGCCCTTGGGACTTCCAGCTACCAAGAGCTGCAGCCAGCAGCTTCCCAGGAGACACAAGCTGGTGGATGTCCATGCTGCCAAACACAGCTCCTGGTGAACCACGTAACAATGTCAACACCTGGAACTGAATGGGAAGGGGCTGCCAAACAGACTGAGACTGTGGGGCAAGGGACAGATGCCATCTCCCCACGAGAGCAGCAGCACCCTCAGCACTATGGAGACTGCACTGAGGAACCCGGACTCAGTCCCTGGAGCCCCAGCATTGCATGATGTCACACTATGGACCATGGACTCTGTCCCTGGAACCCCAGCATCCCAAGATGTCACACTGTGGAGTGCAGCCTATACCCCCAGACCCCCAGCATTCCGTGATGTCACACTATGGACCATGGACTCTGTCCCTGGAATCCCAGCATCCCAAGATGTCACACTGTGGAGTGCAGCCTATACCCCCAGACCCCCAGCATTCCGTGATGTCACACTGTGAACCACGGGCTGTGCCCCTGAGACCCCAGCATCCCAAGATGTCACATTATGGACCATGAACTCTGTCTCTGGAGCCCCAGCATCCCAAGATGTCACATTATGGACCATGAACTCTGTCTCTGGAGCCCCAGCATCCCAAGATGTCACATTATGGACCATGAACTCTGTCTCTGGAGCCCCAGCATCCCAAGATGTCACATTATGGACCATGAACTCTGTCTCTGGAGCCCCAGCATCCCAAGATGTCACATTATGGACCATGAACTCTGTCTCTGGAGCCCCAGCATCCCAAGATGTCACATTATGGACCATGAACTCTGTCTCTGGAGCCCCAGCATCCCAAGATGTCACACTGTGGAGTGCAGCCTATACCCCCAGACCCCCAGCATCCCATGATGTCACACTATGGATCATGAACTCTAGCCCTGGAGCCCCAGTGTCCCATGTCACACTATGAACCATGAACTCTGTCTCTGGAATCCCAGCATCCCAAGATGTCACACTATGACCATGAACTCTGTCTCTGGAGCCCCAG
>VZTB01010577.1:100744-157235 GCA_013397245.1 Thryothorus ludovicianus
GGGGGAGGTGTTCAGATTTTTTTCTTCCCAGCGTGTTTCGGGTGAGGAAGCCCAGATTTGGGCTGCCCGTGCAGCTCCTGCAGGAAGGCGATGCAGAGTCATGGCTAGCTCAGCAGAGTTATTGAAAAGCATGTATTCAGAGCTGCTGGGTCTGCTCTGCAGCCAGGCAAGATGCACCTTCTCCCCAAACGTGTCCATCCCCATTTTGCCCCTCCATGGCTCTGGCAGCAGCCGCTGTCCCCACCAGGCAGAAAAAGCTGGACAGGAGCAGGCAAGGCTGCTCCAGGCTGCACCACGAACCACCCTGGGAAGCCGGGACACCCCCTCCTCTCCCTCAGCTGCTCGCCAGCCTAATGCTGATCAGAAAGAAACCTCTGTGCGTCTCCAGGGAAGCAGGACTGGAGAGGGGCACAAAGCCTCCCGCAGCTGTGTGTTTGCAAACAACCCAACTGAGCTGTGAAGAGGGGCTGAAAGCAGTAATTGTCTTTAATTAAAGGAGGTTGGAGGCATCTCAAGCTTTGACAAAAGACATTTCCAGTCTGCTAGCAGCTCCAGCACTCGGTGCTGCTGCAGTGGAAACCCGGCCAGGGGTTCAAAGGCGGAGGGTGACCGTGGGGACACGGGGACATCAGCCCGGGGTGCAGATGCAGCTGTGTCAGGGCAATGCCACACACCCGCAGGGCACGAGAGAAGGACACACCCGCACTCCAGGGAGGATGCAGGCAGCCAGCAGGATTTAACACCTGGGACCCCTACAAACCTTGTGCTTGGCACCAGATGTGGGCCAGATGTGCCTGTGTGGGGACCCAGCAGCTGCCTGAGGCATCCCACCCTGCTGGTGGAGCTGGCTGCACGTGTCTGTGACCAGGGGTCTCAGCCCTGTCCTGGTCTGCCCTGATCTCCCCCTCTGCACACAGCCAGGCCACGGACTAGACACCAAGAGCAGTGCTGCCGCAGCTCCTCCCAGGCTAATTAATGAATTAGTTATTAGTGAGCTCCCTGGGCTGGCATGGAGCTCTGTCATGGTGCTGCATCCTTGCAAGCTCATGTTGAGCTCCATAGCTCAGCGCAGTGTCCCACCCACACGGATGCTGCCCCCACAAAGCCCTTTCCAGGGCCAGCCCTTGCTCCCAGCCATGCTCTGAGCACCAGGGGATCACAATGTCTCCCTGGAGCTCAGGGTACCACAGCTCAGGTAGCAAAATGTTCTCCTTCCCTCCTCCGCCTTTCGGGGCTGAGGCTCCCCAGGGAGGGGCTGCTGCCCATCATCCTCTGCTTCCTCCCTCCCACCTTTGCTTTTGGCCTTCCAGCACACCAGCATGCAGGAAATCACTGCTCTGGTTTCCATGGAAACCCCATCATGTGGGGGGGGCACCCCCAAAATGTATCAAACAGTTGATCTGGCACAGCTTTGGTGGTCCCACGTGTCCTGCTACCCCACTCCTGGCTTGGCAACGCTCCCTGAGCTCCCCCACAGCCCTTCTGAGTCCTGGGGTCAGGAAACCTGGGATGGAGGGAGGAATTCTGCTGCCAGAGCAACATCACTGCCTCTCTTCATCACAAAGCTGCAGCTGCCCCATCCCTGGCAGTGTCCAAGGCCAGGCTGGACAGGGCTTGGAGCAACCTGGGATAGTGGAAGCAGTGTTGGAGATTACCAAGAAAAGGAGTCCCTGCCCGTGGCAGGGGGTAGCACTGGATGAGGTTGTTTAAGGTCCCTTCAACCTGAAAATTCCAGGATTCTTTAGGCAAGATTAAGCAGCAAACCTGCACCTGGCTTCAGTCTGAACCCTCTGCTTAGCTTTGCACACTCTGCTCCAACTGTTTTCCCACGTGTCCCCTTTCAAATCTTGCTCTCACCTGCTCCATGTCTGCCTTGCACCAGAAGTGCTGGAAAACCAGCCCTTGGACAAGAATAAATCCCCACCACAGCTCCTGCAGAGGTGCAGAGAGCCAAGTACACCCAAAATCACATCCCAGAGGACCGACCCTGCATGTTGGGCAGATCCCCACATGAATATTTTTTGCCTGGGAAATCCTGGAAAGAGCAGCCATGCTCTAATTCAAGAGACACAAAAACAAACTGGGATCACTTCCATCTGTGCCAGACAGCAAAACTTTCAAGGAAAAAAAAAAAAAAAAAAAGACCCATTCTAATTATAGGGTATCATGAAGATACACACACTCAGATTTGTCACTCTGTTTCCAGCCGTACACATGGCAGCAATGTGAGTGAGCACCAGGCAGAGTGACATTCCTCTCCTGCTTCCTAATCCCCTCTGGAAAGCAGGAACACCAACCAGAGTGAGCACTCACTGAGGGTGAACCAGAGCCTCCTGCCACTTCCTTTTATAGAATTCCTATTGCTGGGAAAGCCCTCCAAGATCATCAAGTGCAGTCATTAACCCAGCACTGTCAGATCCACCACTAAACATGTCCCCAAGTGCCACATCCTGTTGTTTATTAAACACCTCTAGGGATGGGGACTCCACAACTTTCCTGGGTAGCCTATGCCAATGCCTGACCACTCTTTCCATGAAGAAATGTCCCTCATATCCAACTAAATCTGCCCTGGCACTTGATGCTGTTTCCTCTTGTACTATCCCTTGCTCCCTGGGAGCAGAGCCTGATCCCACCTGGCTGTCCCCTCCTGGCAGGAGTTGTGCAGAGCCAGAAGGTCCCACCTGAGCCTCCTTTTCTCCAGGCTGAGCCCCTTTCCCAGCTCCCTCAGCCACTCCTCACCAGGCTCATGCTCCAGACCTTCCCCCAGCTCTGTTCCTGTCTCTGGACATGCTCCAGGAAGGTCCTGAGGCTCGGCTTTACCTGGATGGAAAAGCAACCTGGAGAAAACCTGGAGATTCTTTTTTCCTACAACACCTCCCTTGTCTCTTATTCTTCATTTGGTGCCAGGGGTTCACTCCCAGGGTGTAAACTGGGAGTAAAACACCACCATTCCTGCCTGGATCCATGTGTGAGCTGAGGCAGGTGACAGTACCTGTGAAGGTGACAGGATGGCAGCCTCACTGTCCCCATACTGGGACAAACAGCACTGCAAGGGCAAAGGAAGGCAGGCTTTAATCCATCTGGGGTACACTGTAGGGAAAGGGGAATGAGAAGCTTCTCTGTGTATGAGTCATTCCCCAAATATTTCTTCTATTCCTGTTTTCCCTGCTTTTCCTCATTCTGTATTATTAATGAGGCTCATGGATGCACTGAAGGGCTCAGAATTAATTCTGCTCACCATGCTGCAAGGAAAGGTCTGCAGCAGGAGTATTTCCACTGGGATAAACCCTCCTGGGCCTTCAGCTCTGGGAATCCTCTGGGATGAGGGAACAGCCCCAGCATCCACTGCCTGGGCATCCAGAGGAATCACCTTCTCCTCCTTCTCCTTCCTTTAGATCCCTGAGAGCCAAAGGTGGTTCTGGAGGATCACAAACCACCTAGGTGGGAGTGAACAGGGAATCTGCCAAAATAATCCTCTGAGATGGTGATGACAGCAATATGGACAGACACTGCCAGGCTGTCACCAGTGCATGAGATGAGGGATAAGGTAAAAGCAAGGGGAGGGAAAGGGGCAGAGAAAGGCTCAGGAAACAGAGCTGGTTTCCACTGAAATGTCTCAGGAGGGAGATCAGCCCCTCAGAAATTCCAGGTTAAGGGTCTGATGCCCAGCAATGTCCTGCATCCTGTTCCACACACATGGACACTTCGGGCCACTGCCTGGAGCACCAGCCCCCATCCATCCATCCTGCATGTCCCAGGGGGTGCAGACACCCTGTCCTGAGGGGCAGGCACAAACAGGGACAGTGTGATGGGAGCCACTCCCTGCTGCCCAAGAGCCAACATGGCCCTGATGCTGCACAGCCCCTTCCTACCTCCCCCTGGAGCCTCCCAGAGAGCCCAGGCCATAAAAAACCAGATCTGGGGCATTCCATGGAGTGTGCTGTCTGCTGTTCCTGCAGCCACTTCCTTCAGAAGTCACCACAATCTCTTCCAAAGCCATCCAGGCTGGGAGAAATGCCATGAGGAGCAAAGCAAGAGTGTGACTCTGCTCCATGGGCTCCACTTCAGGCTGCACTGTAATTCTGACTAACCTGGAGGGTTTGGGCATTTTGACAGTTTGAATGACAAACCCTTTCTCATGTGGTCATTTATTGTTCACTCTGCTCCTGTTCCTGTCCAGCTGTGGGTGTAACAACCACAGGACTTTTGGGATCATAATGTTTTGGAAGGAAATTGCTGGCTGTGGTTTCAGCCTTAACAATGGTCTTGAACACAGGGTGTCTGTGAGCTCCAGAAGTGCCAATAATCTGAAAGTGCCAAAAGACTCTAAAAGCAGGAGGTTGTTATCCTTGAAAACTGTCAGCTGCCCAAATCCTGAAGCTATTCCCTCAAAATGCAGTTTGAATTTGCTCCTGGTCATAGGAGTTATTTCCAGCCTGTGGATCTCCCAGGGGGCTCTCATCTCATGGTGCAGGGATGCCCATCCCTGGCTGCTGCTGCAGCACCACTGTGGTGCCCACAGCCCTTCGTGGAGCCCAAATGCCTGGGGAGCAGAACCTTACACTCAGGCATGAAGATTCTCACTGGCACACTGAAAACATCAGTTTCTGCTAAGGTCCCTCCAGTTTCTGACACGAGGAACAAAGCCAAAATCCCTGGTTTACCTCCAAGGACTTCGTGAAGACACCAACACCTTGGCAAGTGTCATTTCAACATGCTGAGGAGAAGAAGAGATCTCAGTTTTTTAAGATCTTGCTGCAGAAGCCTGGAAAGGCTTCACAGCTTATCCCAATGTGTTCACACAGGTCCCCTTTTGGGTGCCAACACACAGAACTGGTGGCTCCAGATCTGACCACAACCTTTTCCTGCCTCCCCCTCCCAGGCTGCTTTCCAGACCCAGTAACTTCTATTTTCCTGCTCATGCTATTACCCATTCCCCATTTTCCAGTCTTCAGGATGTGCCCTCCTGCAAAACACCAGTTTCTCTGGCACTGCCACCACTTTCCCCACTACTTGGACTCCACCAAAAGCATCTAAGCCAGGTGGGCAGGGGGATGTGGTTCAGAGCCTCTTCTGTTTAAGCTCTTGGGGAGCATCCAAAGAAGGTCCCTGAGGATGGGGAAGGGTCTGGAGGGGTAGGCAGGAGGTATTTAAGTTCCAACCACCCACACAAGGACTGGGCATCACAAAGCAGTGTCACCAAACTTCAGGTCTCCTTCAAGATATGACAATAAAAGTGTATTTTCCTTGGCCAAACCTAATTAAACCTCGTTTGAAGTTTGGTCTGTGTTAACAGAGCCATTGTATGAGCTATGAACACTTTGATTCCATTTCCCAACCTTTATGGGGACTTTTCTGTACACTTCCCAGTGACAGATTACATTTCTAAGGCATATGGGGAACAATAATGAGTTTCCCTGGAGCTAATTAAGCTAATCATGGCTTATAGATTAAATTCTCTGTAAGGTTTTTACCTTGTGTGGCTAAAATCAAAGAGCTGTGCTCTTACTGAGCACATCTGACTCATCTGACATCAGAAAAACTTTAAATCAGCACAGAGAATGTCGGAGGATATTTCCCAAAATTACATGTTCAACACAATCTCTTGGCTTTGGCCCAATTTGCTAAAAAATTTCAAATGAAAAAGAAATTCCTCAAAAGCAGTATTTTTTCCAATTTTCTTCAAGTTACATACAATGAAGAATATTCTCCTCCTGCCCCATAAAAATCCAGCACTGGGAGGAATTCAAGGAAAAATCCTCCTTTCCCCCCCAAGATCTCTGAGCACTTTCAATCAAAGGAAAAAACTAATGGCAAAAAAAAACAACCACATTCCCTTCATTTTATGGCAATAATGAGTTAAAATCCTGGAATCCTGGGCCTGAATCCCAGCTATTCATTCCAGCTCCTATTAATGTTTACCACTTTTCTCAGAAAAAAAAAAAAAAGGGGGGGGGGGGAGGGAAGGGGGAAAAGGGAGGCCAACAAAGGAGAGAGAGAGAGGAATAAATGCTGCCCTCCCACCAGCATCAGTGCAGGATGCTGCCAGAGCTGCTATTCCCTGCTCACATGGGTGTAGCAGCACCAGGAATGTGGTGTTTGATACAAAATGCTGTTTCATCTGTAAAAAGAAGCCAGGGGAGGTTTTCTCCTGGGTAGGCATCAGCTCCAGGAAAGCACCCTCAGTGTTACTGAGTGTGCCTGTGCCCCAGAGGGACAGAGGGGACATCACCCCCAGGCTGGTTTTCACTCACCTCCCCACATCTCACTGATCCCAGCACAAGAGGATGGAGGGAGCAGCCTGTCCCAGAGTGGGAAGTGAGGCAGAGACCATCCCTGCAGCTCTGTGGGATTTTCAGGATCCCTTCCAACCCAAATCATTGTGGGACCTTGAGCAGAGGCAGGAAGGGGCTGGGGCAAAGGGACTGGGAGGCAGATGGTGGCAGTGCAAAACTCCACCATGTTTCTGTGAGGAATGGCCATCAGTTCCACCAGGAAATACTACTGGGTTTTGCTGGACCTGAGATCTCCATCCTCTCCTCCAACGTAAGGGATTTGTGACCTGGCCACACTGATAAATGAGAAGATGCTGCTCCTCTCTGGGCTCCCATGGGCTGCTCTCATGCATCCTGCTGAAGTCTTTCCTACACCAGAACAGCAGGGCTAGAAGAGCTCTTCAACCTCCTGCTGCTCAAAATCCACTCTCATGTCCTGGAAAACCTCATCTCCTCCCTTTCTCTGTAGAGAAAGTACTTCTGTGGAAGGTCTCAGCCCATTCCTTGTCTTGAAAGCAAAATAAGAAAGGAACTCTCATTTCCTTTGTTTCTCAAGAAGGTGTAGTTCCTTGGAAGCTGCATTTCCTATTCCACAGTGAGTGATCCATCTCCCTCCTCTGGGAGCATCTCTTTCTCCACTCCTGGACCATTTGTGACTCTCCCTGTGAGATCAGCATCTCTTGGGGCTTCACATCACCAGCAAATCAATACCTCAACCCCCCTGTCTGACACTCCCTTGTTCTGCCAAGCTCCCCCAGGTCCCATTCCAACCTCCCAAAGCCCAAACTCCAAGGGGAATGTGCAGAGGACAAGCACCAGGCAGGTGTGGAGTGGCTCCCAGTGAGCAGCTGCAGCCTCTACCACAGCCCTAATTGGATTCACAACATGGAGAGGTCAGCAAGAAGAATCAAAGCCATGGATTGAAAGACGCTGTATTCTTGCTTGCCAGACAGAGAGGGAGGAGAGGGAGAAGCCCCAAAAGCAGTAATCCAACAATGCCACCGAGCCCTGGCCGGCTGGGAGCATTCAAATTGTCAACAAGCCTGTAGAAAAGGCAGACAAATTCCTGTTTTGTACTTGGGAAGGAGCCAGGTGATGTAATCATCTTCGAGGATGATGGTGGAATACTTTCCATTCCAGCAGTAACTCAAGATGTTAAATAGCAGCCACTAAAGTTAAACATTGCTAAATCAGCCTGTCAGGGCAGCACCTACCTAAGGGGGTGTAGGGAGAGGGCTGATGGGCTGGGGCACACTCAACGCTCACTTTTCACACGCCATGAGGCAACAGGGTGTTCCAGAGATGGAGGAAAAAGCTATTTGCTAAATGAGGCAGTTGTGGCTATTTTAGGAGTGCAATGTCAGTACCAGTCAAATAAGGCTGTGAGAGCTCCAGGACTAGGGCAGCGAGGGATTAAAGGAAGGAAGGGATAGTAGTGCCAACCTATGCTCATTTAGGGAAAGCAGATTAAGGCAAATTAGCCTTGTACAGGTTTTTGATGCAATTACAAGATTGACTGGGGGGGTAATGGCATTAATGTCACACACCCAAACCTCTGCAGAGCCTTTCCCTGGCTGACACACAGGACATTTTGACTCTGAAATCAGTGGCTCCACCAACACTGTGGGACATCCTTGATGAATTAAAACTTGGCAGGAGGATGCAGCACGGCCAGAGATCTGAGCAGGGCTGTTTCTGCTGCAGCCAACAAATGTGGTTCGTGCCTCTGGGCTGTTTAACATTTTTATCAATGACCCAGGAGAAAGCCCAAAGTGTTCCCAATAAAGTCAGCTGTTGACATGGAAGCTGTGGTGTGGTAAATGCTAAGAATGAGAGAATGATGGGTTCCTGATACAGCAATCCCGATGCCCTGGGGAACTGGGCACAAGCAAGGAATGTGCATTTCAGTACAAATGTGTTAAATCACACCTACAGGGACAAGGATGCAGTCTCAGTTCTCCCAGTCCCACAAGGAAGGACAAGGATCCTTCAAATGCCACTGCCAAAAGGGTTAAACAAAGGGGGGATGTAGGCAGAGGGAATCCCAGCATCCCCTCTGGAATGAGCAGCCTGCATGTGGGGAAGTGGATCTGCCAAGGGAAAGGCTAAAGCAGTGCCAAGGGCTGGGAAGAGCCAAAAAAGTTGGCTGAAAACCTTACCAGAGGATCAGAGGGCAAAGATTCCCCTTGAACAGGCACACAGAGCACAGAGGTGTGGCGATGGATGAAGCTCTCTGAGGTGGGAGCACCAGGCACAGTGGAGTGGGAAGGCAGGGACTACCTCTGGAAGCATTTAACGGGCAGTTCTCTGTCTCTGGAAACATTTCCAGAACAATTGGCTCTATCTGCTCCAGTTCAACCAGGAATGCTTCCTGGAAGAACTTGATTACCCCTGGAGCCTTACAATTTATTGGCTGGGTCCAGCACTATCAGAGGCCCAGACCCAAAACAGGCACAGAGCCATAAATAGCCTCTTGTCATGAAAACATCATGTCCTCGTGGGCTGTGACTGTGAGACAGCTCAGACAGGCCCTGCTCTGGCACATCAGGAAGCTGCTCTCAGCCCTCAGCACATCCTTGGCCCCCTCCAAATCCCAAGTACAGCTTTGATGCTTCCCACTCTCTGAGCTGGAGGGATGGCTCAGGGTCCCTGTCACACACGCTTGTCACACCTGAGCCCATGTCCCCCACACATGGTGAGGTGGTGGCAGGTCTGCTGACCTGGACATCAAAATCATGGCAGGATAGGGGACCCTGCTGAGCCCTGGAGTTCCCCTCAGGGGAGGCCCAGCTGCACCTTGAGCAGCAAAATCAGAATCCCAGAATGGTTTGGGTTGAAGGGACCTTAAAGATCACCCAGTCCCACCCCCTGCCATGACCAGGGACACCTTCCACTATCCCAGGTTACTCCAAGCCATGTCCAGCCTGGCCTTGGATGCTTCCAGGGATGGGGCAACCACAGCTTCCCTGGTCAACGTGTGCCAAGGCCTCACAGACAGGAATTCCTTCTGGATACCCCATTTATCCCTGCCCTCTGTCCATTGGAAGCTATTGCCCCTTGTGCTGTCCCTCCATCCCTTGTCCCCAGTCCCTCTCCAGCTCTCTTGGAGCCCCTTTAGGCTCTGGAAGGGGCTTTGAGGTCTCCCTAGAGCCTCCTCTTCTCCAGGTAAACACCCCCAGCTTGCCCAGCCTGGCTGCAGAGCAGAGGGGCTCTAGTGCTCAGAACATCTCTGTGGCCTCTTCTGGACTCATTCCAGCATCTCCACATTCTTCTGATGTCGGGCACCCCAGAGCTGGAGGCAGCATTGCAGGAGGGTCTCACAAAAGTGGAGTAGAGGGGCAGAGAACAGAGACAAGGAGAAGACAGCTGCCAGCCTGAATCAGACCTGGTTTCTCCTCTTCCCATCAGGTCACCAGCTCCTCTCCTCCTCACAAAGGCCTGTGACCCCAAGGGATGACACCAGATGTCTCTGACAGCCAGAGAGTGTCACTACCAGCTTCTGCAGGGCAAAACCATCCCTTGCCACAGCAGCAAGACCAGTACTCCCCGTGCTTGGTGCTGCACGAGCACAAAAACAGAGAATGCAGGGACCAGAGACATCCTGCTGCGATGGAGAGGAGCTGCAGAGGTGATGAAGGGCTGAATTGCTGGGAGCAGCAGCCATCAGCTGCTGTCTCTGAGCAGGCACAGGCCGTGCAGGCAGTGTCCATCCTCTGTCCAGCAGCCTGGTGAGCACAATGGCTCTGCCTCCTCCGTGGCTGAGCAGAGCCAATGGATACAGGAGGCAGAGGGAGAAATGCGCTTAATGCGCTGCATGGGAGGGACTGGGAGGGGAGGGAAGGGGGGAGGCGCAGACAAAGAACAGGGAGATAGAGAGAAAAGATGCAGGCAGGGAGCAGAAGGTGAAGCAGGGAGGACGGGGCTGGGGGAGACGCCTGTGTGGAGCCCCCTGTCAGCAAGGAGCCGGGCAGTGAGCTGAGAGGAGCGGGCAGCCAGCCCCTCGCAGGGCAAGCCAGGACCAGCGGAATGAAAATCTCTTAACCACACAGAATTGTTAACTGCTCCCAAATCCTTTTGTGCTGGGGCTGCGAGCTTAGAAGAGCTTAAGCTGTTAGATGCATGAACTTCCTCCATAAATATCCCTCGTGCACGCTGCCGTGAGCAGGCTGGTGCGC
Source organism: Thryothorus ludovicianus (assembly GCA_013397245.1). NCBI lineage: Eukaryota > Metazoa > Chordata > Aves > Passeriformes > Certhiidae > Thryothorus > Thryothorus ludovicianus. The sequence goes on from VZTB01010577.1 coordinate 111,195, forward strand.
TATTAGCCAGATGAAAAACCCAGCGGAGAAAAAGAGCAACTCCTTCCAGCTGCCCAGAGAGGTTTGTCCATTCCTCGGGATGCCCTTCTCCACCTGGACCCCTTGGTGGGGCAGGTCTGTGGCCCCCCATGCTCCCTGCCACATCCTGTTTGGGCGCCTGAGTGTGTGAGAGAACTGCGCTCCGAAAGCCAGCTTGGATTTGCTTTTGTTTTGCTTCTGGAAAGGGGCCCAGATTCCCTCCCACCCCTGGAAACATGAGCAAACCTGCCAGCCACATGTAGGAGTGAGTCCCCCAAGCCAGGCGGCTCCGTCGCTGCCTCTGCAGGGACCAGAGCAGGGATCTGGAGGGAGGAGGGCAGGGATGCAGGGATTCACCCCACAGGTCCTTCCCGAGCAGAGTGAGGGTGCCCAGACCCTTCCCAGCCCTTTGTGGGGCTCACTGGGAGGGCTGGGAGAGGATGGGGATGCCATGGCTGTCCTGCTAGCTCTGTGTCTGGCTCTCCTCCCAGTCTCCACTCCTTTTCTGGGGCCTGCCTGGGAAAAATGGAGGGGGTGTCCCAGTCTGGCACAATCCTGGGGTCCCGTCCACTGCTGATTCCACCCCACATGAGAAGGGGAAAGGCAAAGAGCAAAGGGAAAGGGAAAGAAAAGAAGAGGGGAAGGAAAGGGGAAAAGGAAGGTGAAGGAGGAGGGGAAGGGGAGACATAAGGGGAAGGGAAAGGGGAGGGAGAAGGGGAAAGGTAAGGAGAATGGAAAGGAGAAAGGGGAAAGGGNGAGAAGGAGAAGGAGAAGGAGAAGGAGAAGGAGAAGGAGAAGGAGAAGGAGAAGGAGAAGGAGAAGGAGAAGGAGAAGGAGAAGGAGAAGGAGAAGGAAGGGGAGCCAGCTGCCCCACGGACCGTGGGCTGCCGTGATTAATGAGGGCGGGGAGCGCGGGGCCGGCGTGCGCCAGCACCGGCTGCAGAAACAGCTGCCGAGGTACCGGGACCTCCCAAAATCCTGCTGCTGCCCAGACAAAGAGGGGACTGGCCTCTCCCTCCTCCTCGGCCCCTGCTGCTGCCTGTTCTGCTGTTCCCCAGTTCTGCGGGGACAGGGCTCTGCAGGAGGAGTCCTGGCAGCCCCGGGGCATGCGAGGGCAGTGCCCTTTGGCTGGCTTGGCACCGGGGAGCTCCCCGAGAAACCCCGGCTTGCGCCGGAGCAAAGCGCTGTGCGGGGCTGGGTCTGCTCGGGGAAAAAAACAGGCTGAGATGGAAAAGCTGCCATGAATCACGGGGGCTTTCTGGTGTTCCTACGGATGCTTCACTTGGGAGTTGTAAAATCCCCGCCTGCCCTTCGAGGTAGGGATTAGCCGGGCTCAGTTTCCAGCAGTACTTCCTTGCTGTCCCCATCCCCATCCCTGCTAAAGCTGGAAGACATTTGATCTGCCCGAGCTCGGTGGGAAGAGGCATTCAGTGGCTAAGTGAGGAATAGCTATAACTGTGGATACTAAATATTCCCCACAGCACACCAGGACCTGAATTTTGGTGCATGAGCAGCCCAGCCATCACCAGCAAACACGGAGCCCTCTCCAGGGACCCTCCAAGCCCTCTCCAAGGACCATCCAGCCTGCAGTCTCTACTGAGCACAGTCAGACTGCTCATTCCCCTCTTCAGTGTGTTTTCCATTACCAGCACCTTCCCCATGCTTGGTTCTACCTGTCCACACCTGCACAGCCAGAAGAGAGGAGACACAGTTCCTCCCCTGGCTCTGCAGTGGCCACCAAGGTATCTGTAATTGATCTCAGAAGCCCTGGCTCTGCTTGGAGTGTGCCGATGCTATCGGAACCACAGAAGAATTTGGATGTTCAGCCAGGACATGAGGAAAGAGATCCTGTTTGCCAAAGTCTGTGGTTTGCTTCATGCATGGCACAGCTGCAGGTGCCCATCACACAGCTCTGGGGTCCCCAGCTCCTTCCCAGAAACCCCAGGAGCTCCTTTTTCAACCTTCCCAAGCCCATGTGTGACTGTACAGGAGCAAAGACATCAGCTTATCAGCTCAAGGGCTGAGCCTCTTGCTGGCCTTAGACCACACTGGTTCCATGGTGTTTAGCTGAGCTCAGCAGGCACTCACAGAGTCTGCTTTGAACATCTACAGGAGCAGGAGAACATCAACAGAAGCAGAACATTTATAGGGCAGGAAATCTCTGGCTGTTGAGGAGCACAGGGGCCAGGTAGCTCTGACCAGGCAGGCCATGACCATATCCCACCCTGGGCCACTGGCACCTCACCAGGAAAACACTGTAGACAACTTGCTCCTTCCCACTGCACCCTTTGGGACCCTGCATTCCCACTCCCCTCATCCAAGAAGAGATTGAGCCCATACCAAAGCACACAGCAAAACCAACAGCATAACAGCCCCAGTATTTTGGGAGGCGACTGCAGATTGGTGACACGCACCACACGTGTGTGCCTCAAACACCTGGAGAAGCATGGATGGCACCAGCAACAGGTGCCAGCCCTGAACCCAGTGGCTCTGGGCACCCAGAGGTCATGCCCAGCCTCTGCAAAGGATGGATGAGCCTGGGGCAGGAATTGAGGAGCTGGGTGAGGACTCAGCCTCCACACATGCCCCTCTGCCACCCCTTCCCAAGCAGGTCCCTCCCAGGTGGCTCAGATGCAAATCCTGAGTGCCTCCCCGAGCAGAGGAGAGCCCAGGGGCCCGTGGTTACCTCTACAGACGGTCCCGTTCTCCACCGACTCGTAGCCGGCCCGGCACATGCAGCGGCCGATGGGCACCAGCCACTCGCCGTCCCCGTTGCAGTACAGCTTGATGGGCACGTCCACCTCCTCAGCATTGGCAATGCACGTCCCCCTGGCTGCCACCAGCGAGGTGCTCTCTGCTCCCGACAGGGTTTCTTGGAAGACAGCCCCGTTCTGGATCACGCGGGGACATTTGCGGTAGAAGACACGGACAGCGATCAGGGACATGCAGCCCCCGTAGTCCTGGAAGGCCAGGTAGAAACCGTTCTTGGAGACAGGCCCAAAACTGCGAACCTCAGTGTTGATCTTCATCACCCGTCCACCTAAGTCCACCTGTGAGAAACTCTCGTCAGCAGCAATCGTGTCCACCTTCATCCATGGATTCTCCATCCAGTTTGGAAAAGTCTTGGTGGCCGAGTCAAAGTCCGACTCGAAATAGTACAGGTTAAAAGTCTCCTTACAGGAGCCTGGGACATTTGGGATGCTGCTGCAGTCCCGGACAGAAAATTTCATCTCCACGTGGATGCGGTGTGCTCCTCGCCTGCGGATGTACTTGGTCCGGAGCCAGTTGTTCTGGCTGGATTCAAAGACGTTGCACACCTGGTAGGTGCGGATGGTGTTCATGTTCTCATCGTAGCCACTCACCTCTTCCCACTGCGGGCAGGACACACACAGTCAGGGGCTGCACTCAACGGCTGCTCCCCACCCTCCTCACCTCTTCCCATCCCCACTATGTGCCAAGTAGGCTCTGCCAGCACCAGCTGCCCTTCCCTGTGCCCAGCCCATCCCACAGGGTGTCCCAGAGTGCCCAGCACCTCATACCAGCACCCCCCTGCAGGTGCCCTGTGCCTGCCTGGGCAGGGTTTGACCCACATTATGCCCCAGGCAGGGGCCCCTCAGGGCCACCTCGCTGCCACCAGCACCATACTCCATGCTCAGATTCAGGGTCAAGCCTCTCTGCTGCTGCTGGGACAGCAAGGCCACTGCTCTGCAGAAATGGTTTTAGTAGGGGCTGTGCCCATGGCTGTGCCTCTGGCTAAGGAACATGGTGCCTTTAGCACAGGAATTCCCACCAGTGCCACTATGGTTACAGACATGGCAGACAGGACCTGCTTCCTCATAAGCCAGAAAAGCACCAGGCTGGCTGCAGTCAGTCCCAGGGGCAGGATGAGACCATGGCCAATCCTGCTGTGTTCCCAGAAAGGGAGGTGCTGGGTAAATCCCACTGAAGCCCTCATCCCTGCCCCTTCACGGGTCAAATGCTTTGGGGTTCCTCCAGCAGGTGTGCTCAGGTCCCAGCCCCAGCTGTCCTGAACAGGATCTATGGGATGCAGACATGCCCTATGAGCTGTGCCATGACAGCAATATCCTTCTTAGCAAGACAGTTTGGAGATGGCAGACTTCCCTGTGAGAAGCTCTGCCCCAGCTCACTCCAGATGATTGACTCTGCCAGCTCTGGAGGAGCTCCACAGAGTTACAGAAGAGAATATCCTGAGCTGGAAGGGACCCATAGGAATCATCAGATCAACCTCCTGGCCCTGCTCAGTCACCTCAACAATCCCCCCCTGTGCTTGAGGGTGGTGTCCAAACAGTCCTGAAATTCTGGAAGCCTTTGGGCTGTGACCATTTTGTGGGGAGCCTGACCACCCTCTGGGGGAAGAACCTTTCCCTAATATCCAGTCTAAACCCCTTTGACACAGTTCCAGCTGTCCCCCACAGAGCACAGGGCTGCTGTGAAATCCCCTGGCCTTCTCCAGCTCTCTACTGTTTTCCCAGGCCATTTTTTCCCAAATCCTCCAGCAATTTTTGTTGTCTCCATTCTGTGTAGGATGGGGACACTTCAGAGCCTGTAACCGGCCACTGCTGCTCTGTGGGAAGCACCAACAGAGAAGGATCTTTGTGGCAGGAGAACCCTCAACTCACAGAGCATCTCCCCCTGTCCAGCCCTGCCAGAGTGCAGAGCATCTCCCTGCAGTCACATCCCCACCCAGGGCACCTTTGTGATGCTGGCAGCAGGGACCAGAATCCTGCTGGCATGTGACACAGCCCCAGCCAGCTGGAACTGCTCCTTCTGAATTTGTTCATAAACCTGCTCAAGTGGAAGCCGAGCTGCTTCCCATGGATGTTACACCTCAAGCACAACCCTGCCCTGGATGAAGGATAACAACACCCAGGGCAGGGCAGCATGACAGCCCAGGTCCAGCACCAGTGCCAGGGCCAAATCCAGGGAAAATACTGCAGGAGCAGAGCACCCCAGCCCCTCAGGTTGTGAACAGCCTCACAAGGGCACCCAGGACTGGAGAGAGAGGCTCAGGAGACAGATTGCTCCTCGCACATCAAGGCTCACAGCCCAACAGAAGGCTGTCAGGGAAGATCCCCAACAGCTCCAACCACTTCAGATTGGCAGTGGCTGTAAATCTGCTGCCAGGGCTGGGGGACGAGAAAAGCATCCTCGCAAAACACAGGAGAAGCATTTGCTTTGTTTTCCAGAAATAAATTTGGTGCTTTAGTGGAAAATTGCTGGATCTCCCTGCTTTTCAGGGCACTTTTAAGGTTGGGAGGGGAGTGAGGGAATCAAGGACGAGGCATGCAGAAGCAATTCCTTCCCTTGCCCTGCCTCTGATGTGGAGAGGTCCTCACCTGGACCACTCCAGACACCCACTTTGGCAGCCACCAAGACCAAGGGACCCCCCCACCCATACCCAGGGAGGGTGAGAACATGAGCCCAGAAAGCTCAGCCTTGGTCAGACAGGAGCAGCACGTGGGGGAATGAAGGTCTCCAGGGCTTGGGATGAACAGGAGATGCTGGAAGCAGGGCTTGGGGACATCTACGAAAAGCACAAGAGCTTCAGAGCCAGACATAAAGCAACTGCTTGGGCTTTAGGGTCTCTAATAATCCCCAAAAAGGAACACACAGCAGCTTCTGTCTTCCAGTTGATGCTGGCTGCACTCAACCTGACCAGTCAGCTCTGAGTGGGATGCACTGCCATGTCCTGCCCGTGGACACGAGGCCATGAAGGCACCACAGCATTGTCACTGATGATGAGCACAGAGCAGGGCATGCTGTGCCATGTCCCCATTGAGGGCTATGCCCAGAGGTGTGGACAGGAGATCCCATCAATCACTGAGACTGCACTGCACTGTCCAGACGTATTGGAGTGAATCCAATATTCCCAGGAGGTTGTGCCTGAGCTGTGCCCTTGCTGTTTGTCTGTCTGGCAGCTCTGTGGTGTTTTCANCTAAGGGACAGAGGACACTTGGATGGTCCAATGACTTTCCAGGGGTGGGAAACATCTTTTGAATTCTGCCAACCACTCAACGCCCTCCTAGAATGCCAGAGTTGACAGACAGCACTCATCAGGGGTCAGGATGTGGAAAGGAGAAATGATTGACAAACCTGGCAGGGGAATCATCTGAGAGGGGCCTGGGATATCTGAGACAAACTGTGACATCACAGATGGGCATCACCACCCTGACCAGGGGACCTGGGAGCACCCTGGGGGCCAGGCTCGGCACCCCCAGCATCCTCCCACAGCCCTGCTGCAGCGAGCTCTAGACTCCCCTTTTCCCAGATGGGAGAGAAAGTCATCCCTGTGCACCAGCCCCTGCGCTTCCTCGACGCTTAATTAGAAGCCTCTCCCTTTCTCCTGGCTCTCTAATTAACATGCCAGGAGCTCAAAAGAAGGCAGCAGCACAATAACCCGGGGAGACGGCTTCCAGCAGGCCCCGGCCTCATTACGGCCGGGCTGGGGAACAGGAGCAGGGCGTGCTTCACATATGGAAACACGGCAAACAAGAAAGGCTGGGCCAGGAGAGAAAAAGACTTGACCTCTGCTCCCCCCATTGTGTGCCCGTCATCCCCCTCGGCGGGCACTGGCGGGGCTGGGGCAGCTCTGCCCTTTATCATGGTGATGGGCCTGGCGCAACACCGCGGCCACGCTGCTCCAGCTCAGTTTAATCTCCCCAGATGAAGCTTTTCTTGGCTGGTTTCTTTTCTTCTTCAGCTCAGATCAGGGACATGCTGTCAGCCTGAGGGTGACGTCCACGGAAACGTCTTCATCCAGCCCCTGTGGAGGGTGGATGGAGGGCAGGATGGAGCCTGAGCCACCACTGCCATGGATGGCAGGATGGAGCCTGAGCCACCACTGCCATGCACAGGCAAGGGAAGCATCTCCAGGCTTTGGCCAGGCTGGATTGGGCCACCCAAGGGCAAGGGAGCAGGTCTGGGGGAGTTGGGCACTGTGGCTGCTGCTGGTCACCACAGCCAGAGGTGGGCAGGATGCTCTGAAGCACCTTGATGCCCCACGTGGCACACAGAGGTGGCTCCACTCTGGTTTTCTCCCATGAGCAGAAGGGAACAGAAAGCACAGAAATCAGAGAATGTTCTGAGTTGGAATGGACTCACAGGGATCAATGAGTACAACTCCTGACCCTGCCCAGGACACCCCAACAATCCCACCCTGTGCAGCCCTGAGAGCATTGTCCAAATGCTCCTGGAGCTCTTGGGGCTGTGCCCGTTCTCTGGGGAGCCTGGGCAGTGCCCACCACCCTCTGGGGGATGAACCTGATGCATTGTCTTGCCCAAGCTCTTCTTTAAAGGAGCTTCTTCAGGGGGGTCTTTGGATGTGTCTCAGGGTACACCTGGCCCTGGTAAAGAAGACAGACAGCTCTGCTGAGCCAGCAAACATCTTCCGTGGGATGCCAGGGATGCTGGACAGTCCTTTCAGGACCAGAGCCTAATGCCCTCATCCTGCTACAAGTGACAGGCAACAGAATAACAAGGGAGACTTTGGGGACAAATGATGGTGGCCTTGGCATGTTATTTCTTCCTCTCCTCATCTTTAGGTGGCTGCAGGCCAGCTCAGCAGAGAGCATGATTCCTCTAGCATCACAGTGTTTTGACTCTGTGGGGTGGGAATTACATCCCACCAACACTGGGGTATTTTTTTTAGTATCATCTACTAGAAAACTACTGGAAACCTCAACTGCCACTTCCTTTTGTGCTCTTCCCACATAGCCAAGGTATTTTGCATCAGTGCCTGACTTCTGCTGGGCCAGGCCTGCCACATTGATGTGCACAAGAGGTCCCAGAGCAGCCAGGTCCTTACAAGGTGATGCCTTACCCCTGATGGAGGATGCACCATCCAGCCCAGCTCTGCTGTCGCTGTCGTGGAGTCCATCAGTGTCTCTGTGGAAGGAAAGTGAAACAAGGAGTCACTGGATGCTCATGGAAGGATTGAAGATGGAGACAGGGAAGAAGGTAGAGAGGAGCCAGCCCAGGGCTGCAGGGCTGGAGCTTATCCTAAACTGAGCCTTTTGGCAACATCTCAGCTGAGTGACCCAGGTACCAGTCCCTCCACCCAAGTGCTCCCCACCCAGTGCCCACTGCTCCCTGGCCCTCATGCAGAATCATGGAAATGAGCTCCAAGATCAGCAAGTGCAACCATCAGCCCAGCACCAAAAACAGGTTCATCATTAAACTACACTCACAAGTGCCACATCCACACATTTTCTTAACATCTGCAGGGATGGTGATTCCACTGTCCTGGTCCAATGCCTGAGCACCCTTTCCATGAAGGAATTTTCCCTCATATCCAATCTAAACCTCCCCTGGCACAGCTTGAGGCTGTTTCCTCTCGTCCTGTCTCTTGTTCCTTGAGAGCAGAGGCCAATCCCCTCCTGGCTGTCCCCTCCTGTCAGGGAGCTGTGCAGAGCCAGAAAGTCCCTCCTGAGCCTCCTTTTCTCCAGGTTGAGTACCCCAGCTCCCTCAGCGGCTCCTGGTGCTCCAGACCCTTCCCCAGCTCCATTTCCTTCTATGGAAATGCTCCAGCCCCTCAACGTCTTTATTTTTATTAGGGGCCCAAAACTGACCCCAGGATTTGAGGAGAGGCCTCGAGGTGCCCAGCACAGGCAATGTCTCCTGCTATGAATGGGGACTCTGCCATCCATCAGCCAAGCTGGGTTTTCCTCATCCCAATCCCAAATCCAGGTGCCACCAGCCCAGTCCTACCCCTGCAGATGAGGAACAGCCTGAGCAGGGATCCTCCATCACCTTCTAGCTTCCTTTGCCAAAAGCAGGGTATTTTTTTCTCACCACTTTGCACAACAGGGACAATCCTCAGAGATGCAGTAGGATGTGGGAAGGAACAGCACTTTTAGGACTTAAAAGTACTAAAAAATTAAACCACTGTTAAGGCTGGTTTTCCAGATGATTTGGGTTGAAATAAGTCAGGTGATGCTACCACCAACCAGCACAGACAATCCTCCTAAGCCACACAACATCAAAGCCTCCTCACCCTTCCTGCAGCTCATCATCCTTCCAACACTGGAATCCTTCTCATCCCAAACAGCTGTAGGTTGGTTTAACTCCACTGATGGCACAAGGATGGGTGCTCAGGTTGTAGCACCCCAATACCTGGGACAACACGAGCAGGGGAAGGTGTCAGCCAGTCCCAGCAGAAATAAATGGGACAGACACTTGGAATCATGGAATCACAGTTGGAAAAGCCATCTAATATCACTGAGTCCAACTGAACTGAGGCAGTGCTGTGTTCAGCACCAAACCATGTCTCTAAGCACCACATCTACACACTTCTTTAACACTTCTCAGAGTGCTCAAGTCTTTTTTGGGCACTCCCATGAGTGGTTTCCACAGTCCAGGTAACTCTCTGTCCTCCAGGTCTGCAGCCACGTGCTCACTGCAATACAGGGATTTTTCTGCACCACACCTAAGGCTGATAATTTAAGAAAACAGGACAATATTCCCAAGTTTAGAAAATGCAGTTTAGAAATTCTGCTCAAAACACCAAGGCTGGACATGAGGGGAGCATGGTGGGACAGGGCAGCACACAACCAGTGATTCTGTGCTGAGACCATGGTGATGGCCAGAGAGGAAATCCTGTCCCTCTGCTCTGCAGGGTCAATGTGAATCTGCCCCTGACTTCAGCACATGCCCTGGGGATGCCAACTGTGCTTGCAGGGATGCTGGGAAGTGTCCATCCCATACACACTTAAAATGGTTGGGGTTGGGAGGGACCTCCAAGACCATCCAGTCCCACCCTCCTGCCACGGGCAAAGACACCTTCCACTAACCCAGGCTGCTCCAAGCCCCATCCAGCCTGGCTTTGGACACTGCCAACAGCAGTCCCAGAATGGGAATGGAGAGTTACTGGATGAAACCATGTCCTTCTGTCCTTCTCCCCACCAGAAAAACAAACATTCTGCCACAAACCCCCCAAGAGCATCTCCACTTTGTCCACTTCCATTCCACTAAACTTTTTGTTTTGAGAGAAAAGCTCAGCCTTGAGCAGATCCATCAGTGAAGAGCCACACCTGGATGCAGAGGTGACAACTGCTCAGTGCACGTGACTTCCCCTTCCCCAGTGGCACCCCAAAAAGTGCCTCGGCATTGCTGTGCTCCCTGCACCTACTCCTGGCAGTAAATCCTCCTCAGACTGTGGCTTGCTCATTACTCCTGGTTCAAGCCAGCGGTTTCCAGTTCACAGGAAACCAGGATTTCGAAATTTGGTTGTATTCCAAGAGTAAAAAGCAAAAAATACTTCTTTTCAATTTTTCTCACTAGGAAGAGTTCTGGAAAACAGCTAATCCTGAAATGTTGTGGGTCAGATTTATGAAATTTCTTTTTACTCTGAATATTTGTTTACATAGGTCAATAATAGTGTTTACATTATCAGAGGATCTAGCTTTTTCATTAAAACACCAGTGGCATTTGATCTGAAAGGAAAACAAAATTTTTCACCCAGTGCTAGCGAGAAGCTTTAAAAACTCCCTGAATTTGTTACTTTATCTTAACTATCAATGACAGTGGTGCATAGTAAGTACATTAATAGCACTGCCTAAAATGGAAAAGATACATTCTAAGTCATTACAAATAATTCCCCAAATAAACTTCATATTTTGAAGGATTTTGCATTTTTAAAAGCCTTTTATTTAATGAAAACTCGGTGCAGTGGAAATGTCATGCTCGGTACACCACTGCCCCCACCCTCTTATCCTCAGCTGAAGGATCCCCTTGGAGCTCTGCACCCACTCTGGCTGGCCCAGGGACAAGGACAAGAAGAAATTTTCAGGTTTTAAGCAAGTTTTTCCAATGGCAAATTATCTTCCCATAAAAAACACCAGATATTCCATTAATTTTAATATGGATTTACACCGTTCGGCTGCCAGCTATTGGATTTCCTTTTCCTTCTACAAAGACTCTGCAGTCCAAAACCTTTCCCTCTTGTGGTGCTCACGGGTGGCAAATGATCCATCTCCAAGACAGCAAAATTAGCTCAGCTTCCTTCTTCTTCCTCCCTAAAGCAGGTTCCTGTCTTTGAGGCTCCTGTTTATCACCCTTCACTGTGCAGGGGTCCTAGGGCTGTGATTCCCATTGCACACAGCTGGAACATTCCAATGTGCCCCTTTTGGGACAGCTTTTGCACCAAGTTGCTGCCCAGGCTGAAGTGCTTTTGGAGATGGGGTTACACTGAGCAGAGAGCGCCTGAGTTATAGAAAATTGGGAATAACTGGTCCCTGTGAAGCACAGTGGAGGTGAATCAGAATCGTAAAACCACAAAATGGTTTGGGAGGGACCTTAAAGCTCATCCAGTTCCACCCCCTGCCATGGGTAGGGACACCTTCCACTGTCCCAGGTTGCTCCAGGCCCTGTCCAACCTAGAATTACAGAATCACAGAATAGGCTGAGCTGGAAGGGACCCACAAGGATCATTGAGTTCAACTCCTGGCCCTGCACAGGAAACCCCAACAACCCCAGGCTGTGCTTGAGAGCATTGTTGAAAATCTCCCTGAACACAGACAGGCTTGTGACCACTGCCCTGGTCACTGCACTGTTCAGTGCCCAAACAAGCTCTGGGTGAAAAACTTTATTCTAATGTCCAACCTAAACCTCCTCTGTCTTAGCTCCAGCCATTTTCCCAACTCCTATCACTGCTCACCAGAGTGAAGAGATTGGTACCTGCTCCTCTGCTGCCCTTCAGGAGATGTTGAAGAGCACAGTGAGGTCTCTTCCAGTCTCCTCCAGGCTGAACAGACCAAGTGACCTCAGCTACTCCTCACATGGCTTTCCCTGCAGACCCTTCCCTATTCTCATGGCCTCCTTTGGATTGGATGCTCTCTAATGGCTTAACATCTTTTTAATATTGTGGTGCCCAAATCTGCCCCAGGACTCAAGGTGAGGCTGCCCCACTGCAGAGCACAGCAGGACAATCCCCTTCCTTGCCTGGCCAGCGATGTCCCCCAGGGCTCTGCTGACTCAGCTCCAACTGGACACTGGCCAGGACCCCAGATCCCTTCCTAGGGCTGCTCTCCAGCCTCTTGCTCCCTAGTCCACCCACACACCCAGGGTTGCCACATCCCTGGTAAAGAATCTGGCACTTTCCCTCGTTGAAGTTCACGTGGTTGTTGATGGCCCAATCCTCTGTTTTGTCGAGGTCTCTCTGCAGGGCCTCCCTGCCTCTGAGGGAAGCTACAGCTCCTCCCAGTTTTGTATCTTCCATGAACTTGCCTCCTATTCCTTCCAGTCCAATCTCCAAGTCATTGGATGCTGAAGAGCACAGGGCAATGAAGAAGCCCTGCAGTGACAGGTCACCAGTCTGATGTCACCCCAGCCACTGTCACCTGCTGTGCCTCACCTGTGAGCCAGTTTCTCACCCATCATGTGATGTGCTTATCCAGCTAGGGGCTGGACACTGTGCCCATAAGGATCCTGTGACAGACAGTATCAAAAGATTTGCTGATATCAAAAAAGATTCCATCTCCTGACTTGACCAACCAGGTGTCATAGAAGGAAATCCTAAGCAGAGCTGCCCCTCATGAAGCTGTGCTGGCTGTGACCAGTGACTACGTTGTCCTCCAGGTGTTTTCAGTACTCCTCAGAATAATGCTCTCCATTGATTTTACCAGGCAATGAAGTGAGACTGACAGGCTGTAGTTTCTAGGGTTCTCCTTCTTGCCCTTCTTGAAAATTAGGATGTTTGCCAACTTCCAGTCAGCTGGGACCTCTCTGAAATCCCAAGACTGCCCAAAAATCACCGAGAGAGGCTTTACAATGACATCAGCAGCTCTTTGAGGATCTTGGATGAATCACAGAATCCCAGAGCAGTTTGGTTTGAAAGGGACCTTAAAGCTCATCCCATTCCACCCCCTGCCGTGGGCAGGGACACCTGCCACTATCCCAGGTTGCTCCAAGCCCTGTCCAACCTGGCTTTGGACACTTCCAGGGATGAGGAGTCTGGGAAACCTCTCTGGGCAACCTGTTCTAGATGCTCATGGACACTTCTGAGTGACGGGTGACTCTGGGCCCAGGGACATCATTTGGACAAAGTTCTGCCAAAGGTGTGAGCTCCACACAAAGTGTGATAAGTCCCAAGGCATGGGAACCCATCCTCCTCCTGAGGCATCTCTTCCATCTGCAGTTTCCACTGGGCTGCCCTCTGCCCCTGCCACTTCTGTGCCCACGGTGACCTGTGGTGGGCTGTCATGGCCATATCTCCCCCAGCAGCTTTCCTGGTCCTCCCTGGCCTGCCCCATGCTCATACAAGCACATGGACACACAACAGGACCAGCTCCTGTGCTAGGGACAGAAAACACAGACAAATCCCAGGATGGGCGACCCCAAGCCCAACTGTTAACGAGACCACAACTTCACTCACTGTCACAGCCACTTCCATGGTGCCACACTGCTGGTCTGGCAGCACCAGATAATTGGGTGAGAGGCAGATGCCTTGGCAACCCCATAAAGGTCCCCACGGCACCCAGGACATGGAGCAAAGCCATGAGGGGGTGGGAGCCTGGCCCCTGGCCCACCTCTGGTGGCTGCGATAGCCGCAGCTCAGTGCAGCTCCCTCCACAGCAGAGCCTCCTCAGTGTTGTTGCTTCTGTTCTCCCCTCCCGAGTGTTTATCTGCAGCTTCACATGCTGCCCATAGCATTATAAATAAATCTGCAGCTGCTCCAAACCAGCAGACACAACTCTGGCCCGCTTCCCACCGGGAACTACGCTGCTCCCCACGGGACACTCGGGGACCAGTGCCCGTCCTCCTCACTTTGAAGATGTTTTCTCCGAGCAGCTTCCCGCCAGCACTGGGGCCTGTCCCTGGCACTGCTGCCTGCTCTGAGGGCACCCCGTGGCTCTGGAGGGACATTTGGCATCTCCAGTCACATCGTCACCCCTACCCCATCACTTCCAGATGCTCGAAGCCACACTAAGGCAGCGTCACGCGGAGGATTTGCTGTGACAATAAACTGGGTGGGGGTTCCTGTGCTTCCACGTGGTCTTCTTGCTGCTCAGCCACAAGTGAGATGAGTGTGGGGTTCTCAGCTGCATCAGCTTTTCCCATCTGGCCAGATCAGGAATGAGACTGGACAGAACTGGGAGAGGAGGACAAGTCTGGGACCATGCTGGCTCTTGGTGGTGGTAGGAGAGGCTGCCCAGGAGTGGGGATGGAGAGTGGCAGAACCAAGGGACAGTGGCAGGGGCTGGAGGTGGAAGGGATTAACAGAGGAGCTGTGCATGCTGCAGACACTCTTCTCTCCGTCCAGAAAAATAACTTGCATGGAGTTTTGCCAATTCAGACCAATTTAGAGCATCTGGACCCGAGTTTCTCAGAAGTCCTGGCAAATGCTTCACATGCACAGGCTCCAAGCTCATCCAGATAAAGAAACAGCTGGACAAATAAATAGCCCAACAGATAGCTGGAGCCTCCACCCTCATTTTTCCACCCACAACTTTTTCCCTTCCCCTTTCACTCCTCATGCCAACTCCTCTCTCAGGGTAGGACACTTGCCAGGATTTTAATCCTGGTCCAATATTATCAACACAGGGAGCAAGCTTCTCATGGACCCATGACCACATCACCTCCGGCCAGTGCTGGATGTGCAAAGCAGGCAAGAAACTTCCAGCTCGCTCTGATGGGTTGGGAGCAAAGTCATCCTAAGGCAGAGATGGTGGGAGATCATTCCTTGTCACCATGCCCCTTACATGACCTGGAAGCCCACCTAAAACACCTCATCAGCTCCAGGCTGGAGGGACACGCAGTGTCAGAGCCCAGCCAGGTGGAGCAAGACCAAGATCTGCACTGGAGGCACCACAGGATGAACTCCTCCATGCAGGACATGTGCTCCTGGAACCCTGTACCCATCCTGGCCTCAGGCACAGCCACCACATCCCGGGGCAGGGGGGTGGCTAATGAGAAACCCGTCTGTCCCCACCCGAGGAGCCCTCGCCGCAGATCTCTTTACCCTTCCCCAAGTTGAAAGGCCCCTCTCTGCCTCCTGTGCTTCACTGGAGCCTGATTATGATATTTTTGCCAGCGAGAGCTGAGAGGGGCTGAGCAAACCCAGTGGCCCTTCCCTGCAGCCCTGAGCTTTGCTTTGCCTGGCCGGGGGCCAGCGGAACAAGCTGAAACCCAAAACCCCCCCCGGCCGAGCCGCTGGCGCGGGAACAGCTCACTGCATTGTGAGCCCGTGGCTACAGGATACTTGGGATACTTCACTCAGGGATCCACTTAAACTCCAAGAGGGAGAGTGATTGATAGGGAGCAAAAAGAGGAGGTTGACTGAGCTGGGATGGGAACCCTGGCACATCCCGCTCCTGGAGCCCCAAAGGCCACCCCAAGGTCAGCCATGGCTGGTTGTGCCAGTGGTCCCAGTGCTGTGAACCCAGCACCTGGTCATTCAATGGCTTTCCCTGAAAAATTAGGTCCAGCCAGACTCAGAAACCTAAGAATTAGGATGATGGCCATCATCTCTATCACACAGAGTGCCTATGATCTGCCAAACAGGATCCAGGCTGATAGTCCATGGAGCAGGGAGAGCTGACCCCAGAGATATCACACAGCACTAGCAGGGGAAAGATGTCCTCACTTTGGGGGAGTCATGGAGCCTTCCTGGTTCCTCAGTTCCCTTGGACATCAGTCACAGCTCCTGCAAGCCCTGTGACACAGGAGCCAGCCCCAGAGCCAGCAGGGAAGCAGGGGATGGAAGGTGGTGGGGCTCATCAGAACCTACAGGGTCACTCTCACCCAGCTACTGGGTGGTGTTCAGCTGCTTGTGACACGTGGGGTCAGGACTGATGTCAAACAAGTGGACAGCCCTAAGTCCCTGCCCTTGGCACAGCAATTCAGCAATCTCAGGTGAAACTCCTCCTGCATTTCCACGAGGGAAATGCCATGAGCTGGGCTATGCTTTCCCATTCCTACCAAAATCCCTCCCTTACTCTGACTGCCCACACCTTGTGTGGACCATCCTCAGGGGACCAAACCCAGGGCTGATACTGCTGTGCAGAAAGAAACCACTGGCCTTTGGCTCCCAGCCCTGCTAGACCAGAAAGCAGGGAAAGCTGGGCTTGGAGCAGAGCTGCACCTGGCCCTGGGGACCAGGGCAATGCCAACGGGTGAGCCAGGAACCAGGGCTGAGCATGGCCACAGCCCAAATTCAGCAGCTCCCAGACCCTCTTCCCAGCTCCTTCTCTCCCTGTGAAGGCCTGGCTGTGCAAGCACTGCCCTGCAGGGTGCTGACTGCTCCACTGCTGGAAAGCTCAAAACAAAGAGAAGCCAAACTCAACAGCCCATGGGGTCACCCCAGCATGTGTCCTGCTTTCCAAGCACTCAGCTGACCCTCAGCCTGTCCTGGATCATCCCTCTCACCTGCCTGGCTGGGAGGAGAAGGAGAGCTCCAGGTCTCAGCAAGGAATTCTGATTTTGTGACCTTTCCGCCCCTGCTGAAGAAGCAGGTGAGGCTGGATGTGAGGCAGAACCATTCCCCATCCTGCTCCCACATTATCCCACTCGTGGCTCTGGCTGCATCCTGTCTGTCAGAGTTTCCCCACACCAGCTGCTCCAGAGGTCAGCAGGAACAGGATAACCCCAGCAGAGCTCTTTGGGAAGCTGCTCCAGCAGCACCAGGGACCCACTGGCAGCATCTGTCCCGAAAGGAGCTGGCACTTGTAGGTGGTCTGAGTTCAGGCAAGGGCAAGCTGCTGGGAAGAGACAATGCAGATGCCAAATGCCAGCGAGCAGAGGCCCTCCTGCTGCTGCTGGGAATGCAGGAGCCACACAGAGGAGACACACGCAGGCATTTAACAGCCACTGCTACTGTCACTGCTGGTGGCACTGACCCCATGTGAGGGAGGGAGTCCCAGGGTCTGCTGCCTCTAGTCTCATCCAGGTCCAGCAGAGACTAAATTCCTCACTAAGCCTTTTTCCAAGAGGATGGAACCATGTCCCTCCTGAGAGCTCCTTCCTCTCTTGGGGATGGACACAAGGGTGCTCTGGGAAGTTGGAGTTCCATGCCCAGAAGCTCCTTCTAGAGGTGCCCCAGCCCCAAAGGAACCCTCAGCCTGCACCATGCACTGCTCTGGCCCAGCTGAGCATGGCACAGCCACCCCGTGGGGGACGGACACTGGTGTCACCACAGGTACCCAAACACAGAGCCACTGCCACTGATGTGCAGGAGCAGGTGCCATGTGCATGTCCTGGCAAAAAGCTGCTGTATAACATAAATCTGCTCCCACCACCGTGCTCTGCAGCCACTGGTACAGGGGGCAATGCCCAGGGTGCAGGGTAGCACTGCCCAGTCCCCTCTGATACCCACAGCCACTCTCCTGTATCCATAGCATCCTGAATCCCAGACCCACTGTCCTGTGTCCCCAGGCACAGGGGCAAGGTGACCTCAGGAGATTTGGGATGCAGCAGGAAGCCTGGAGGCCCCACAGCATCACTGGGTAAGGAGCACACACTTGGCTCTTGGACAACATCAACCCTTTCCTCACTCACCTCTGCCCATCACCTGCTGTGAAGAGCATGGAGGGGATCAGAAGAAGTAACACAAGCCCAGGGCATGCTGTCCCTCCTCCCCTTGGGGACACCCCCACCCACAGTGGGGACAATGAGCACAGCCAGTGCCATCTCCCAGCACTGCTGGCACTAAATGAGGTTTTGTCACCCTGCTTGGTGGCACAAGCTGCAAGCAACTCGTTCCCAGCAGGCTCCAGAGTCCTGCTCAGAATCCCAACTGAGCTATCCTTAATGGGCTTCAATTTTAATTTGCTTTTATTGGAAAACACAGATGGTGACCCCCCCCTTCTCTCCCTGGCCCAAACATATACAGGATAATAACATTTACAGGGAAAGATGTTATCTCCAAGCAGCCAAAGCTGCAGCAAAAGCCCCACTGCCCTGCAGTGACACACAGCTGTGCCCCACAGCCCTGCCTGGGCCACCTAGAGCCACCAGTGGGGGAAAGCAGGACCAGGGGCCAGTGAAGGAGAATTAAAGAGCAGGATGAGTCCCTGGTGCAGCCAAGCCTCTCAGATTGACCCTCTGCAGAGCAGCAGAGGGCACTGCCCAGGGCAGAGGGATGCCCAAAGCTGCTGCCAGCACTGCTGTCCCCCCACCCAGAGCCAGCCCCTGCCTGCAGCCCACCCAGCTGCTCCAACTACCCCTGACTCCAGCCAGCCCCTGCAAGAAGCACATGCCAGAGCTCAGGATGGCTGTGGGGAGGGACAGACAGACAGGCATGGACAGGCAGTGCTACAGGCACCTGCTACACCTGCACCAGGGATCCAGGATTAGGGTCCCCCAGCAAACAACAAGCATCAAACACCTCTGGGCTTGTGCCACATTAACCTGGGCACCCAAACACCAAAGCCTGTGGATGCTCCTGCTCCTCTGGCACTGCTGGTGCCATGCAGGGCCAGGCCCCCACAAACCCAAGTATGGGGTGAGCAAGGATGTCCTCTGTCACACACTTTGTCTCTGTGGATCTACCTGACATTGCTGCTTTTGCCTGCTGTTACTGAGAAGCTGGAAATGTGCTTCTGGTTGGCAGCTCTAAGCACGAATGGCTTGGGAGGAGCTGCTGCCTTGTTTTTGTCAAGCATGGGAGGGATCCTCTGGGCAGCAGGGGGCTTCAGCTCAGGCTCCTGGCTGGAGTAAGCTTCTCCCCAGGACAGATGCAGGAAAGCCCAAAACTCCTTCAAGGAGCTTGGCTTCCCTCCAGTCCCTCCCAAGGCCAAAGCATCTCACCACTGCCATCCTTTTCTACCTCTAGGAATGCAAACCCTGCATCCCCTCCAACTCCACCATGGCAGATAAAGTGCCAGAGCAGCCAGCAGCTGCGAGTGGTGGGAATTTTTAGTGAGAGGCAAAAGTTTCCTTCCTTGGGAAAGCCCCATCTTCAACACCTCACCGTGGAGAAGGCTTCCCTCCCCTCTTACACACTCGTTCACCCTCAGAAGCAGTGGGCTGGACTGAGGGATGCTCTGCTGGTGGGTGTCACTGCTTGGGGAAAGGGATGTGCTGCATCCCTCCCATCCATCCTCTAGTGCTGTCCACCAAGCAGCTGCCTTCCACTGGAAAAAAAGCAGCCCTGGAGCAGGCAGGAGATGGGCTGTGGGACCACAGGCAGAGAGAAATCCCTCTGCCATCACCCACAGGGGCTGCAGCAAAGAGCTGGGGGATCAGGGACCAGCACAGGAGTGGGGAATGCCCACTCTGGGATGCACCTCCAGCTCTGCAGGACAGCCTGGACAAGGTGGCAGCAGCTTGTGAACCAGCTGTGCAGCTCTTGGAGCTACAGGAGAGAACATGCTGGGGTCCAGGCTGCCACTGGGATGGGGTCCTGGAGACCCCAAGGCTTGTGGAGCCTCTGAACAATGGATGTGAGCAAAGCTGAGCCGTGGGCAGAGGATGAGCACTCACACAGGTACAGACAGCCCTAATCCAGCTCCACGGCTGTGGGAAGGGATTTTTGCATGCATCAAAAAGAAACACACCCGGAGGTGGAAAAAGGGCAATTTCCACAAGTTGAAAGGGATTATTAGCAAAAATTGATCGTGGGGGAAATGTAAACAAAAACAATGAAAAGTAATTACGGCTTATGGTGGCTTTGCCAAAATCTCATGAATCTATGATCATAAAAGAAGGCGTCTTGAGTTCAAAATTATCTTGGCTTAGAATAAAAGGAAAAAATTGCAGTAAAAATAAACATATTGTATAAATTAAACCCAGGGGAAGTTGGCAGCAGCAAATTAGCAGCTCTAAGACGTAGACAGTTGCAAAAGGATGTATCAATGAAAAAATTGACTGCCAGGAGACAGAAAAGAGGGGGGAAAAGAAGAAATTTTAAATCCACCAAAATCAAACGCAACCAGAGCTGTGGGAAGGTGAGTCCATAGGGATGCTCAAGTGCAAAGGCAAACACAAACACCCCAACCAAAACAAGGGCACAGGCAGGAAGGAGGAGCAGCCATGGCAGCTCTGGGGACCTGCAGTACCCAGGAAATACCTGGAGACAAAGACACACCTGAGACCCCAGACTGGCAGCATCCCGCTGCCCTGGGCAGGAGCAAGGGCTGTGAGAGTGTGGGGCCAGGACAGCAATTCTGGAGTTGTTTCCTGATGGCAACATCAGCCCCAAGAAAACCATTTGCTGTCCAGCAGCAACGTGGTGTGGTCAGCAGAGTCCTACAGACCTGTGGGGCAAGGACAGCCCAGGACCAAGAGCTCCCCTCTCCCCTTCCAACACCTTGTGCTGTGCACCAAGCAGGGACAGAGCACTCCCAGGATGGGGAATGATTTTGTAGCATCCCACAGGGCTGGTGTAAAGCAGCTCAGGAGTCTTGGTTCCATCCCATCTCCACCACAAAACTGGGGCAGCTGGGGCTCTGGAGAGCTCTGGGATGAAGTCTCAGTGCCTCAAGGACTTGCTGACAAGTGATGTGGATACATCCAGCTGCTCAGCAAACCCTTCTTGGACCAGCAGGATCTTAAAGCACCAAGTGCTGCCTGCAGAGAGGCCATGGTGGCTCTACAAGCACTGCTGCAGAATCCATCCTGGTCCCCAGGAATGATCACCAAATCCTGGGATGAGAAACAGCCCCACAGCTCCGTGAAAGCCACAGCAGCCACCCAGACAACTCAGCCAACACACCAGCAGGAGTCAAGCCAGAGAGATGACCAGGGCATTAGCCAGGATACAGGACAGCAGAATGAGCATCAGGGAGGGCAGAACCAGTGCTGAGAGCTCTGCAAGCCAAAATCCAGGTGGTTCACACCCTCCAGGCTGTACTGGAACCTCCCTTCTCTGCAGCTCAGGTGCTTTGTGGAGGTGCAGCAATGGGCTCTCCTCACCCCAAACAAGCTTTGATGATAAGGCAGCAGAATTATCAGATGTAGCCATGAACCTGTGCCTCCCCTGCAGCCCCCAAAAGCACAGACACAGGACAGCAAGGACAGGCCAGCAGGAGTGCCCTGGGGTGGGAGCCACAGGACCACTGTGCAAGGTGTCTCTTTCATTCCTCAGTGGAGAAGTTCCCTCTTTTACTGTCTTTAAAAAGCCACATCTGTGTCAGGAAGAGAGATTGCTCCTCTCCAGAGGCTGCCAGTGGGAACTGAGGCACAGAGCCCCTGGCACTGCCTGCCTTGGAACAGGCTGGAGGATCAGGGAGCCCAGGGCACCCTGTCCCTTTGCCACCATCAGCACAGGACACTGAAATGACAGCTCAGGAGCTGATGCTGCTTGTGCCCAGAGACACACCCAGCACCTACAGCTCCTGCTGTGACATGTCCTTGAGCCAGGCTGTGTCTGCACCCTCTCCCCAGCACCCCAAACCCACTGTACCCTTTGCATGGATGCATCCTGGGGACTCTGGAAGGATCCTCCAGTTGTATCCCTGCTCCCTCCCCACTCTGCCAAGAGAGAGCATTTCTGCATCTTCTGAGGATGCACAGGATTCACAGACAATCTCTAACAGCTTTGCAGGATTTAGGGTTTGCTGCCTGAGCCTCCTAACAGTATCACACTTCCAAAATTTAGCTTACAGGGTGAGCAAGGCATTACCTGACATCAGCCTTGACATGGGAAATCAGGTGAAAAGTGCTGTGCAGTAAATGCCCCATCCCCCAAATTCCCTACTCAGCATGAAGCAGCCTTTATAAATCAATGTCTGCAGGAGGAAAACACATGAGGGAGCAGCAAGTTCATCCTCCCTGAGGATGCTGCACTCCTGGTGATCCCTGAACCCCACAAGGGTGATGGGAGGGATCTCTCCAGGGCTGATGCCCCATCCACTGCTCAGGGAGAGACTGTGACCTCAGAGATGTGCTTGAGTACCCAGGGATGCACCCAAATCTCAGGGAGCAATAAAAGAAGAAGACACTGCTCTCCTCCCATTTCCTAGCACCACACTCAGCCCTCTGGCACCTCAGCACCCACATCCTCTCCTGTGCTTCCAGGATGGAGCCCTGGGAGCAGCCCACAGGTCCTGCTGCTGCTGTACAGGGCCTGAGCCAGCCGTGGTGGCCGAGCCATGGGAGCCCCCAGCACCCTGCACTGCTGTCAGAGATGCTGGAGCGTGGGGATGCACAGGGAATTCGTGGCAGGAACATGTGCAGCTTGGCCTGAGTGGCCACACTGATGTCCTCTAACCAGGCAGGGCAGGAGGCTGCACTCAGTTCCCTGTGTGGGCATCAGTGGCACACCAGCACATCCCAAAAACATGGATGAGCCACCAGTGCCAAAGAGACCCAGAAGCTGCCGTGGCACCACAGCTCAGATGTGACCCTCTGGTCACCTGTCCCCAAGGCAGGGTGCTAAGGTGTGCACCCTGGGGCTGCCAATGCTGCCAGGCCTACAGGAGCTGCCTCTTGCTATAACACACCCCAAATGCATAGAGCAAGGCTCCCCAAACCCCATGTGCTTGGCAGGCAGAGAATGGGGTATCAGCCAGTCTCAGGGTTGATTTAATCAGATACTGAAAAGAAATTCTCCCCTGTGAGGGTGGTGAGCCCTGGCACAGGTTGCCCAGAGAAGCTGTGGCTGCCCCATCCCTGGAAATGTCCAAGGCCACTGGAGGACAGGAGTGGACAGAGCTTGGAGCAGCCTGGGATAGTGGCAGGTTTGTCTGCCCATGGCAGGGGGTGGGACTGGATGAGCTTTAAGTTCCTTTTCTACCCAAACCATTCTGGGATCCTACGTCTGCACCCCATGGCACTGCAGCAGCCTGGGCAGTGGAAAACATGTCCATGGGGTGAAAAACATTTCCTTGATCCATGAGAGCATCCCTCCCTCCTGCAGGGGATGCAGCACTCCTCCATCTCTCCTGATTTATCTGCCTGGAGAACAGAGGTGCCAGGGATGCTCTGGGCTGCTGGTCCCATCCACCCGCTCACACTGCCCAGGATTTATACATGGATAAAAATCCCCTGCCTGAGCCTTTGTTTACTTTGCTCAGAGAAAATAATTAACTCTTAATGTAGTTCTGCTGTCCTTTCCCATAGCAAGTGAGTGGAATGAGATGAGCTTTAATATTCCATCCAATCCAAACCATTCTGGGATTCTCTGATTTAAGGAATTTAGTGAAACCTTAAAGCCATCCCACTCCAAGCATGGCACACATTATAATATCAAAACACAGCAGTGCCAAGCCTCAGCTCCACACCCTCACTGTTTCCATGGCATGATGTCCCCAGGCTGGGACTGATCCCAGGGACAGTGTGCAGGGAGCAAAGCCCTGCATCCGGGAGCCTGGGAAAGGAGCCACAGAGCGATGGGAGAGGTGGGGGGCAGAGGGAGCATCCCTGCAGGAGTCAGCTGTGATGGCTCTGGAGAGCCAGCTGGCTTCCAGCACGGAGCAGCTGGGAGGGTGTGAAACAAGACCATCAGCTCTCTGGTGCCTTTCATCCCTGGTAACTTTTTTTACCAGCAGATATTATGAATTTGCTCAAGGTCGCTCTCGTGACAAAGCTCCCAAAGCAAAATGCTGCACTACAGAAACACAGGTGACAGGAGGGGACACCCAAAGAGCTCTACCACCAGGTAGGTACTGTGAAGTAGCACCTGGGATGGAGCTGAGCAGGTGGTGGCCAGAAGCAGAGCACCTCCAGCATTCCCTACAGGGACAGCACAAGGCTGCCAAATTCCCACGCAGTGCTGAAGGAAGCGCTCGCTTTGGCCAGCCCCCACAAAAACAAAATGTTTCTGCTCCCTGCAGAGCAGAGAAACAACAGACCCTGGAAAACACCACCCTGAGCACCCCCAAACACACATGAACAAAACAGTTTTACCCCCTCTGTACTACAGGGCAGGGAAGTACCAGGCACTGATGCCCCCCAGGCAGGGGCAGCAGGTCCCAAACCCCCGTGGCCAGGAGCTGCTGGCAGCAGGTCCAGCTGTCCAGCCAGTGGCAGACACAAGGACAGGGGAACAAAGGCCAGCTCCTGGCTCCTTCCATCCCGAGGTCAGACGGGTGAGGGGGGAACATCTGCTCCGACCCTGCCCAGCTCTGCTGCAAGGATTTCCTGGCGGTTATTCAGGCAAGGGGGAATTTTCAGAAGGAAACAGCCAATACTGCTGTTAGAATTCCCAGCATGGAAAGCCCTAATTCGGGCCCATGGAGAGGGACCAGGAGCAGTACAGAGTGTCAATGATTCCACAGTGGTCAAAATCCATGTGGTTGGAAGATGCCAGAAGGATAACCCAGACCAGCAGCTTATGCCCAGGTATCTCCAGTCCTCCATTTGAAGTGTTCAAGGCCAGGTTGGACAGGGCTTTGAACAACCTGGTCTAGTGGAAGGTATCCCTGGCCATGGCAGAGGGTGGCACCCAGGCTGCCTGGCCAGAATGTGACTGGGATGGCTGGAGATGCAGGAGCATTAGCCAGAGGGAAGAGCCCTGGGGGTCAAAACCAGCTTATGAGAAATCAGGCACCTTTGATCTACAGATTTGAGCAATAGTGAATCAACTCCACCCCTGGGTGATCTGCTGTACAGTTAATTAGACATGTTATTAAAAATATACTCTTCTACCAGGCTGAATTAGTCCGGCTTCCAAGCCACAGAGTCCTGCCCTGTCTAATTAAACAGACCTTCCCGATTAACAATCCTTCCTCCAGGCTGCTACCACCAGACAAGGCAGCAGACACTCTTCAATCTTCTGAATAAGGCCAACAACGGGCAGAATTCCACACCTCGAGTCATGACCATTAAACTGCTTATTTTTATTTTGATTTGCCTTTGGCTGTGGCTGCGGACACCACAAACAGATCCAGAGGCCCCCAGGGCTGGCCTCAGTATCACAAGGACAGGACATGCAGGTATGTCCTGGCTCACCAGTCAAGGACCTGATAAGCTCTTTCACTCAGGACTAACCCATTTCCAAGGTGTTTCCAGAGCCAGAGATCTCCTGGCTGTCCTGGTTATGCCCCACAGCTGAGGACCACGCTGTGCTCCCAGATACAGCATGGCCATACTCAGACCCACTTCTGCTCCCTGATGTGCAGAATTCCCTCAGGTGTAACCAATCCATCCCCTCCAGCCTCTGCTGCTCTCCCAACACTGGTACTTGCTGCAGATGGAAATCTCCCACTTGGAGTATTTTCCTCTGACCAGCCAATTTTAAGCCCCTCCAGGACACATCTGTAAATCCATCTCTTGCTGGAGCATGGTGGGAACCTCTCCCTTTTCCTAGTGCTGCAGAACTGCACATTAAAGGTGTGAACCCCCTGCTTACCTCTGCAACAGCTCTGGGGGTGACTCATCTGTTCTCTGCTTTGAAAGCAGCAGGTGCTGCCCACATGCTTTTCTCCAGGCTGAAGCCCTGTGAATCCCACATCTCCATGGAACCCCTTTCCTTACAGCCAGCCTGAGCTGCAGCTGTATCCTCAGGGCAGCTTTGTGTCTCCTCATGATGCAGAACACATCCTGCTGCTGCCCTGTTCCCCCAAACCCCGCATCTGAACCCGAGGGAGTGGCTGATGCTGTGTCAGGGAGATTTAGGTTGGGTAGCAGGAAAAGATTCTTCCCTCAGAGCGTGGTGGGGCACGGAGCAAGCTCCCCAGGGGATGGGCACGGCCCCAAGGCTGCCAGAGCTCCAGACACAAGGTGGGAATTGCTGGGGTGTCCCGAGCAGGAGCAGGAGCTGGACTCAATGTTCCTGTGGGTCCCTTCCAGCTCAGGAAATTCCATGATTCCCCAATTCTGTGAACTCCACACCTCCACTGGTAGCACAGAGAAAGCACAGTCCCCCTTGGAGAGCATTTCTGTGAATTTATTTTTCCCCTTGGCTCACAACCCCGTGGGGTTCCAGAGCTGACTGTTTCCAAGCCAGCAGCTCCTCCTCACAGGAGACAGCCCAGACACCCAAAAGCCTTGTGGGGATCATGCAGGCCAGGCCCACCCTCCCCAGCACCCTGACCCCTGCCAGCTGGGAGCCTCCACCTCGCTCCAGAGGCTTTTATTAGAAACACACAGCCACCAGAGGCTGCGAGTGGAATCCATTACACAGCGTTTAGTACGTATCATTTGTATTTCACAGCCTGCAACCCTTCTGATTTCACAAGGAAACGGCTGTTAAAGACCATGCTGCAGCCAAGGGGGAGAAACCAGGGGAGCAGGGATGGGGGGAGCACTCTCAGATCCATCCTGGACCTGCTCCCACACCTGGTCACCATTCCCAGCCACATCCTCCATGTGGGAGATGCTCTGAGATGTGGGAGGAGGCAGCTCTGCTACCTGCAAATAATCACCCCCATCTGAGTCAGGACATTTTGGAAGCTGGGATAGGATTGCAAATCACTTCTCCAAGGAGAAAGAATCCCAGAATCCCAGAACCATTTGGATTGGGAGGAACCTTAAAGCTCATCCTATTCCTGCCATGGGCAGGGACACCTGCCACTATCCCAGGTTGCTCCAAGCCCCATCCAACCTGGCCTTGCACACTTCCAGGAATCCAGGGGCAGCCACAGCTTCTCTGGGTATCCTGTGCTAGGGCCTCACCACCCTCACAGAGAGCAATTTCTTCCCAATATCCAACCTAATCCTTCCTTCTGGCAATGGGAAGCCATCCCTTCTTGTCCTATCACTCCATGCCCTTGTGAACAGTACCTCTGATGTTTAGTGTCGTGTTCTGGAGAGGAATTCTGCAGACATTTCTGGTTTGTGCACACAAAAAGCTTGAGAACCATGCCTTACAGACAAATAAACATATGGATTAATATGATTTCTCCTTTCCCACTTCCTCCCAGGTGTTTCTTTCCCCAGCCTTTGGGGATAGGATCTCTGGGGCAATGGGGACGCATGGCCAAATGGGATTGGCACCATCAGGCAAAGTTATTTGTGTACCACCAATACCTGGGGCAGAATGAGAATCAAAAACTTGGTTTAAACCCTGAACATGGCCATTCCCAGAGAGATGCAATTTTGTACAGAAAAAGCTGGAAGTAATGAAGGGAAAACACAGTGCTCACCCACACTCAGCTACGTAGAAGGGATCTCATCCCATAAAACAAGAACAGTGACTCATCCCATAAAATGAGAACAGCAAGTCCAGGGTGGACATCTTGACCCACGAGAGACCATTTTAAAATATAAATCATGACTTGGGATGTTCAAGTTGGATATTAACAGATGATTTAGGACACTGCTTCTCCAGGAGTGCTGTCCAGCCCTGAGTCTGACTTCCAGGGACCTGGGGGATCTCCAGCACTGGAGGTTTGGCTGCCCAAATCCACAGACACCTTGATCACTGCTACAGCTGGGGCCTGGGGAACTTGGGGACAGGGAACCAGAGCTGGACATCTGCTCTGATGATGTGATCAGATCTGGTCACAGATGGAGCTGATAAATCTTGCTCTTCTAGAAGGTGACACACAGCAGGATCCCAAATCATTGCTATCTAGTGATCCCAGCTACTCATTCAAACACCCAGTGCTCTGTTTTTCTGGCAAATTGAACTACAACTTCAACTCCACATTTTGTGCCCAGAAAGGCTGTCTAGGAACACAGGCTGGGAACATCATCATTCCTACACATTTCCATATTAATTACCTGAGGATGTGGGAGCCCTCACAAGCCACTAACAATACCTCTCCTCAGCCTAATCCATTGAATATTAGAACTTTGGTGGGGGAAAAATAGCATTGCTTCCTCTTTATTGCATTTTGGAGCAAAAATCCAGATTCATTAAGCCAGCAAGGCAGGAGGAAGGCAGGGGCTCCCTGGACTAACACAGAGTCTGTGCCTTGGCATTCCATCCCCAAAATCCAGAGGCTCAGCCACTCTTCAGTGGTGCCAAAAGGACTCTCCCTCCTTAAACAGCAGCAATGCATTGAGACAGCAAAAACCAAGAGACACCTGCAAATATCTGGCAGGTGCCACCTTCATGGGTGAAGGCTGGTTCAGAGCAGTGGGTCCTTCTCCAGCAGCCAAGCAGGACAGGATTCCTGCTGACAAAGGTCACTGCATGTGCTCTCAAATCCACCTTCAGTGGTCTGTCCTCAGTCCTAAAACATCCTGTTAGCTCACCTGATACTGTGCCTCATCTGAGGCTGAGGAAGTCCTGGACTCCCCTCACCATTTCAGCAGGAAATCTGGGCAAGACTCCTGGGGAGATGATGGTGGGAGCCAGGAGAGGCGAGGCAGGGTGACCTGCATGCCTGGCCTGAGCTGCCACAGCAGACTGCACTGCCACCTCCCACACCACATCATCCTGCAAAGGATGGGATCCACCACTGGCACAACAATCCACCAGCTGGGACTGTTCTACACTACAGGCCTGGAGCAGCTGAGGGAGCTGGGAAAGGGGCTCAGCCTGGAGAAAAGGAGGCTCAGGAGGGACCTTCTGGCTCTGCACAACTCCCTGACAGGAGGGAACAGACAGGGTCAGGCTCTGCTCTCAGGAAATGGGGACAGGAGGAGAGGGAATAGCCTCACGTTGTGCCAGGGGAGGGTCAGGTTGGATATTGGGAAAATTTCTTTATGGAAAGGATGATTACACATTGGCACAGCCTGCCCAGGGCAGTGGTGGAGTCACAAAAGCCATGTGGATGTGGCACTAGGGGAGGTGGGTTAGTGGTGAACACAGCAGAGCTGGGTTAACAATTGAGTTGGGTGATCTGGAGGGCTTTTCCAACCTCAGTGATTCTGTGAATTGGGAAGTTCAGCAGCAGAGGATGATGGAGAAGGCCCCTCAGTTCACACACTGGTTCAGCTGAGCCCCCACTGTGTCAATATAAATCACAAACACGCTCAGGACATGCCTGCCACGACGTGCAATGACACATGTGATGGAAAGCCAGCACGTGATGACACAGCACCCAGCTCCCACCACCACATCTCTGCCTCTCCCCTGCCTGGAGACACTGGTACCTGTCAATATCTGTCACTGCTCCACTGCATCACACCCTGCCAGCCGTGAGGACGGGCTTGTTACATAATTTTAATGCACAAAGTGCATTAAAGACCCTGAGGTCTCCAATTTTTGACCTCATAATGACACGGAATGAGGGCTGAATCACTGGACTGGAAGCATGGAGTTGCCCCAGCATAGATGACCACAGTGTTCTCCAAAGGGAAAAAAGGCCAAACGTGAAATGGCTTTGCCTGTTGATCCAAATGTATCAATTTCCAAAATTTCATCGAATTTATAATCAGAGTCAACCAGAAAACAGAAGCAAAAAGTACAAATGGAAACCAGAGGGGTTTGGGACTAGGTCCTTTAAGGTCTTTTCCAAGCCAANCAATCTAGGAAAACAACAACTTCAACCAAAACCAGCCTCAGAGGAACAAAATGTTTGTGACAACCACACACACAAAGGCAATGCACGAGAAATGGAAGAAGAATAAGCACAATCCATGTTTTATTGTGACTGGCAGGAAGTGAACAAAAGAAACCTCTGGAAAAAGCCACGTCTGAAGACAAGAAAAAGTTGTGATGATGCTCTTTTCAGCACATAGGAAAAAAATGCTAAGTAAAAATGTTAAAATTCATGGAAACATAGAGAAAAGAATTTAGACAGCCACGGGCTGGAGGTTCTGCCACTGATTCCAGCCCTGCTTCAGTCCTGCTCCACTCCCAGGGTGATTAACAGGGTTTTTTTTTACTCCACACACAGTCAGAGCTTCCCTCACTGCAGTTCCTGGTGTGTGAAGGGTGGCCATGGTCAGCCAGTTTGTGTCTTTATTAGGAAAGCAGGATGTTATTCCACAGCCCTCCAGAGGACAGGGCTGCTTCCTCCCCTGAGTGACCAGGATTCCTTAGCTCATACATAACTAACAAGCCAGGGATCATCTGGCTGTAATTCCTTAAAAATCACACACATTTGCAAGCATTTGGCAAATAACTGAGATTTTGGAACAGATGTGACAGGGCCACGTGGTGCCCAAGGAACTTGGCTTTTTTCTCCACAGACAATGGCCTTGTGGAGGTGGGAGAAGCCTCAGCCATCATTTATCTTTATTTCTGGCCATTTCAGTGATGACACTTCCACAAACAAGCCCAAGAAACCATGACCACATCAAATTCCTGTGCAACACCTCCACAACAGACAGGAAAAATCAAATTCTGGGACAAGCCACTATCAAACTGGGAGAAAACCAGCCTGGTTCCTGTTCTGGTCAAAGTTTGCAGGAGTAACAGAGCAGTGGAATAAACATGGGTAGCTCTTTCCAGCACTGTTTCCAAAGGGTATCACCATTCCCTCTGTTACCATTTCTGTCTGAGTAACCTCCACGATACACAGAGCTCAAAGTCATTGACCTCATGAACTCAGTGATCATTTTCTGGACAATTGTGGACATTTTCTGGACACTTTACAGGGATAGCCCATATACTAAGGGATCAGAGAATCACCAGGGTTGGAAAAACCCTCCAAGATCATTGATTCCAACCAACTTATCCAGTGCTTCCAAGCTCCCCACTAACCCATGCCTCAAGTGCCACGTTCACATACCTGCCTCTGAGCACTTCCAGGGATGGTGACTACACCACTGCCCTGGGCAGCCTGTGCCAGGGAATGCTATCCTTGTACCACATCTGTGTGGGGATGAGCTGCCAGCTGGGGTTAAACCACGACAAAAGAGACAGAACTAAGAAAATCCAACGCATTTCACAGTGACAGACCCAAGAGACCGCAAGGATTAACGAGCAAGAGCCCATGAGGGGATGCCTGGAGAAGAAGAAAGCTGGGAAGTCCTTGAAGACACTACTGCAGAGTGTATCAGAGCACAAGGATCATGTCTAGTGGATGCACCAGGATTACAACGTGAGGGAATGGCAGGCACTCAAGGTCTCGCTCGGTTTGAAATCACTTCTGGGGAAATAATGAAGAAGCTGATGTAATTCCCAATCATAAAGAATTAAAGAACAGGAGTATAATTAGCACCAGTCAACATACTTTTACAAGAAACAGGTCTTGTCAAACAAATCTGATTTCATTCTTCACTGAGATTACAAGGCTGATTGGTGAGAGGAGCTGTGTATGAGGCAGGGGAGTGTCAGAGTGCTGGGATCAGGAGATGTCAGGGCAGCCTGGGGAACAGAGCCACTGTGCCAGCCACTGCCCGCACTCCAGATCAAAAAAATCATGCTAAAAAAGGAGTTAGGAGCTCATTCGGTGGCGGGTTCCAAGCAATAGCTCCTAGTGCTGGACCTTGGTGGGTTCCACAGGAACCAGCCCTGGATTAATTTCTGCCTTAGTCAGCATGATGGAAAGGGATGAAGGAAATCACTGCTCAGGTGGGTAAAGCCCTTGCAGCCTTGCAGAGCATTCTCAAGTGAAGGATATGGGATTCACCTCCCTTGGCATTTACCATATGAAAAAATAATGCTCCCACTTTAATGCAGTTGTTAATTTTCTCCAGATAGCAACGACAGAGAGAAAAGGGCCTCTGAGGACAGGCTGATAATCGAGACCAGCCAGCCAGGCAGGTGAGCTGAATTGCCCTCAGCAGGATACTGAGGAGGGGGGAGCATTTGCTTCCAGCTTACATTAGAAATCCCATTTTTGAGATAATGATTAAATTGTTCAAATGATCTTCAAAGAAAATTTAGGGGGGTAAAAACCTTAAAATTAATTAAACTCAGTGGTGAAAAGCACCAGAAAGCCTGGTCTCCTGCAGCAACTGCCCCTGGAGCTGGTGTGGCCCAACAGATGCAAGCACCAGCCAGGAAAAACTCCAGATAGTCCCAATGACATGGTGGCACTGATCAGCAGGACCATAACCATGGCTTTAAGACTGCCAGGAGAGAGATGACTGTCCCAGGCAGGAGCAGCTACATTCCCCCAAGCATCACAAGGCACAAGGAATGACCAAGGTGTGCACACCTGCCTCAAGGATGCAGCAAGCAGGATAAGGAATCTCAGTACTACTGAAATCTCCCACCTGGGCATCCATCCCTTCCCTGCCCCTTTGGCTCCCCAAAGGATGAACAACACTCAAAGCACCTCAAGGAAGTCCCATGGATGATGTTAAACTAGGAGCCCTTCCACGGCTGGCATCACACAGCAAGGGCATGGTGAGGTGAAGGTGGGAGCACACCTGTAGCTAGAAAGAGACCACTTAGTGTCTTGGTCCCCAGATCAAGCTTTAGGTTTTTTAAAAGTTTTGGGAAGCTTTAACCCTGGAGCATTTCTCAGCTACAGCAGAGACAAGACAGGTCTGAAGTGTGCTGGGAGATGGGAGGGAGTCCCAGGCCTGCCCCAAGATTAGGGAAAATTCTCAGACACCCCAGCAAGCCTCAAATCCCTGTGGAGAAAGGCCTCAGTGATGGGAGGGGAGCAGCTGCTGTTGTCACTGCCTCCTGGGCTTGTCACGGCTGCCTCCCCAGCCAGATCCTCTGACATCCAACACCGCCTCTGCCAAGCCAGCCCAGTTGGGTTCCCCCACTAAAGCAAGCAAAAAACCCATTCTTTGGGGGCTGCTTTATATCACTGCCTCCCCCCAAAGAAGGCTTAGTGAAAGCAAATGCCAGACCCATTAAGTGCAAAGGACCTCACAGCCAACACAGGAATGCTGGGGCTTGATGGACTGTTTATAGAGTCTTTTATAGGAAGGATGGGTAACCTAATCCCAACTACAACATTTTTTATGCTGCTCTGTGAGGGTTCAGCTGTGATTAAACTGTTGGCACCGTCCCATGGCACATAAAACCATGGAGACCAGCATGTCTCATCCCAACCAGAGCCCTGCAAATGCAGGCAGCAGAAGTACTCCAAGTGTTACAGGCTGGCAAGCTCTGCTGCGGGGCATCCCTGCTCACACCTCCACTGGCCTCGTGAGCCTGAGACACCAAAATAAAACACCTTCAGTGAATATTTACTCTGACTGCAACCCAGAGAAAAGGGCAACCACCCCTGCAGAACTTGGTCTGGGAGCAGGAGATGCAACAAAACCACGCTCTCAGCAGCAGGCTTCAATGTCTTCCTCTCCCAGAATCAGCCCAGGATGAGCACGGAGCCCTCCATCACCCTCCTAAAACACTGGAGAAATCCCACAGCAACATTTGCTGCTTTGTTAAAACACTTGATTTTGAGCCAGCCTCACTGAACTGAGATGTTCCAAGTTGTGGATCCAGGCTGTAGATAAGGACACAGTCCCTGGCATGGGCAAAGTCCTCCCTGGGAGAAGACATCCAAACATCCCGGGAGACATTGACCCAGGAAACTGAGCCCACCCGGGCCAAAGCAGCCAGGGGCATGCAAATTAAAGTGTCTGAGAGGGAAACAAAGATTTGGAGGCGGAGAGATTGGAAGGGTGGGAAATCCCAGCCCAGGCTTGGCACAGGGTCACACCAACCCCATGCTGGAGGACAGGAAGGTGCAGCAAAGCCAGGCCCTGCTCCAGACCCTTTTTAGCTGGAAAGGGGAAAAGCCTGGGGGGCTGGGGCAAGGGCAGAGCTGTAACACATTGATGAGGACAGCACAAGGGCATGTGCATCATCAGAGTGTGATTGCTTGGTGTTGGACCAGCAGGGTCTCCCTGGCACCACTGGTGGGTGGGATTTCTTCAGGCAATGGGAGCATGAAGTTTGTTTCATTTTATTTTTACAGAATTGGAAGAGAAGCCAGGTTTGCCTTTTTCTTATTTCTATTTTTTGGCTCTGTTGATTCATCCATCAGTCTGTCTGTTCACCCTCATGACATCTCCCTGATAGGAGGCATCATCTCCCTCATGGCCACCACACACCCACCCTAGGTGGGCTCTCATCACCCCCGTTAGCCCACAGCCCTCTCAAGAGTTACAGCTGACCACTGAACAGAAACCACCAGCACCTCAGAACCCCTCACTGAGCATCCCTGCCACAGGATGCCAGGAGAGCAATGTGCTCTCCCTGGGCTTTTTCTCTGGGATGGGACTTGGCCAGCAGTTTATTTTCATCCTGGGTGAGTGTATGGCACATTCCTGCCACCAAAGGGAAGGGGACTCCAGAGTGTTCTCACTACCTGAGCCTGTGCACACACAGGCTCCTGTTTCAGCACAGACCCCAACAGGCCATCAGGAAAACGGGCACCCTGATGGTGACACACGACCTGCTGGCATCCTCAGGGGACCCACGGAGGGCTGAGCCCTTCTCCACCCCTCTGGCCACTCAGCAGTTCAGGGCTGGTGGATGACACACCCAGGGCTGACCTCACCAATCCCAGTTTTTTCCCTTTTCCCTCTGTAGCCCACACACTGAGGACCTCCCAAACACACAGTAAAACACCAGGTCAGCTTTCCAAGGGCTCAGCATCCACAAGCAGGAGCTCAGGTCATATTTAGGCCACCCAAATTACAAGGTTTCTGCTGGAGGGTGACCTGCTTGGCCTCCCCCAGCACAAAACCCCAGGAGCCCCTGCCATCCCATCCAAGACACTACAGGGATATCTGGGCTTCACTGGGACCCTCTTGTTCCCAAATGTGTGACTCCAAACCTGCCATAGCTCCTGGCAGTGCTCCCTTACACATCCCCTACTTTCCAGTCCAAAGTTCAGCTCACTTCCCCCTGCAGCCCCATCTTTTCCTATGCAGGGACCAGCAGAAACTGGGAGAAGCAAAGGAGCACTGTGGGACCCAGTCTGGAGAGACTGAACTTTGCCCCAAATCTCCCAGATAAGGAAGGAAGGGCTCCAGGAACAGCCAGGGATGAAAGGGAACGCCGCAACGGCCGAGCTGGCTCACTCTGCTTTTGGCTCGTGCCCATTTTCCTGCCATGTGCACATCCAGGAGCAGTGTCCTGCTGGATGGGGACAGCCACTCGCTCAGCAGCCCAGAGGGATCAGCCTGGCAAAGCCTCACCTGCACGTGTCTGCACCTTCTGCCTGTCCCACAAACCATAAACCAGGAGAGCTCGAGATACCAACCCAGGCACTGCTCAGGGCATCAGCTGCCTCCTGAGTGGTGCAAGGTTTAGCCAAAGCTGGGAACAGGGACCAGGTGAAACATGGGGGCAGCTGGCAGAGGATTTGTTTGAATCAAAAGCTGCTGCTCTGAAGCCAGAACAGGTGTCAGTCACACCAAAATCTCATGGCAGTTATTCAAAGTGATGGCATAAGCTTGACATCAGATTAAAAAAAAAACAACCAAAAGCAATGTGAGCAGCTCCTCTACTCTCTATTTCACTTACAGCCATGGAAAAAGAAAGGTGAGGAGCCAAATCAGGGCTGGTTCTGTGCAGCAGCAGTGCAGCCACACAAAGCAGGCAGCTCCCCATCACTGGAGATGCTCCCAGGACAAAGACACATCACAACTCTCACCCAGCTGCCCCAGGTGGGCTCAAAGCAGCACCCACCTGCCCCTGGATGGCTCCATCAGCCCTGAGCTGGCCTTGTCCCCCCTGCAGACTCGTGAGCAGCCTGCTGCCCTGAGCTTTGCACCGAGCATGACATGGAGCAGAGCCCACGCTGCCTCTTCAACACCTCCCACCAGCCAGACACCAACCCCTGCTAATGCTGCCAACATCCTAATTAGCACCTTCCCTGTGTCTGCCCTGCTCCCGACTGCTCTGCAGCTGTCCAGACTCTCAAAGGCTCGCCAAAGGTGACAGGGGATGGGGACAGGTCCTGGAGGCTCTGGGCACTCTGTCCCCTCTAGCCCATGGCAGCTCTGCTGTGAATCTGTGCCAAGGGATTTCCCCACAGCATCTCACACATGCCTGAGTTTACCCTTCCAGAGCCTCTGGGGTCATCCATCCCCACTGCAAGGCAGGCACAAGGAGGGGGGCTTTCTCCAAGTTTCATCAAATCACAGGATGGTTTGGGTTGGAGAGGCCTTTAAAGACCTTTCAAACCCTGCCATGGGCAGGGGCACCTTCCACCAGAGCAGACTGCTCCAAGCCCTGTCCAGCTTGGCCTTGAACACTTCCAGAGAGTGGACAGGGCATGGATAGGGCAGCTCCAGGCTCTGCCCAGGGAATGCATTTACCCATCCATGCATTTGCCCATCCATGCATTTGCCCATCCATGCATTTACCCATCCATGCATTTACCCATCCATGCATTTGCAGCTATTTCCATGGCTGGAAACTATCCCTAGTGGGGCTGCTCTGCTCTACTCTGCCTCATCCAACCCCTCAGTGCCCCATGCCAGCAGCCAGCTTGGGTGACTGACACCTCCATCCAACCTCTCAGCTTGCTCCAGCACTGGGTGATCAATACCCTGCCACCAGCCATTCCCCATGTCCCTGCACCAGTTGCTCTCTGCTCCCCAGGCAATGAAAATAAAACATCTCCAGCTCCCTTTCCCTCCCACAGCAATGCCCAGGGAGCCACAGGCCTGCTCCCATTCACCACAAAGGTGTCACAACGTGCACACAAAGGCTGGAGACATGGAACAAGTGCTCAGACACCTGCAAGGGCACTCTGCAAGCAGCCTTGGAGGTGCTGGGATCCTGCAGGAGAGATTCCCTCGGAAGAGATCCACAGGAAATGCTTTCCTAAGGCTGGCACGCTGCAGTTAACTCCCTGCAGCCTGGCCAGCCCCCATCCCTGCAGGCTCTATCAAGCCTGGACATCTTGTTTCACTCCATCCACGCCGCCCCCAGGTCACGCATTTCTCCTGCTCGCTTTGTCCCCTGATACCAGACAGGCTTAAAAGTAAAACAAGGCCAAGATTTATGAAGTGAGGCTCACCGTAAAGGTTTCTGAGTCGCAGTTCTGGAGCCTGGAAACAGGATTACAAGCAAAGCAAATCACAAAATGCAATCGTAACCTCGGCACGGTGAGATGTGACCCTCACGTGCTCCAGCCCAGCTCACTCCCAGCATGTGGTATGCAGTGGCTGGGGGCTGCCTGGCCAGCACAAACCTCCTTGTGATGGCCCAGGGCTTCTCTGACGTCCCCTCCACAGCACCCAGCTCATTTGGGTGGCCTGGTCCTGACCCTCAGCAGACTTTCTGCCACACCTTGCCTCAAACCAGCTGCATTTGTCAGAGCTGAGCACTCCCAACTCTCCTTCAAGACCACAAACAGATGCTTTGGACGTATCTCATAATTCCATGGTGACTTTATTGCAGCCTTCCAGTGCCTAAAAGGGCTCTTAGAGAGGTGGAGAAGGACTTTGGTCAAGGGATGGAGGGACGGGACAATGAGGAATGGCTTCCCATTGACAGAGGGCAGGGACAGACTGAATTTCAGGAAGACACTCCTCTCTGAGAGGATGTTGGAGGCCTGGCTGAGGCTGTCCAGAGAAGCTGGAGCTGCCCCATCCCTGGCAGTGTCCAAGACCAGGTTGCACAGGGCTGGGAGCAACCTGGTCTAGAGGGAGATGTCCCTGTCCATGTCAGGAGTGGAACTGGATGAGCTTTAAGGTTCTTTCCAACCCAAACCAGCCAATGATTCCATGATTCTAGGATCAAGCCCCCCTCCTGGGGCATCACTCCCACCCAAAAGTCCACTGCCAAGGCAAAGCTTGCAAGAAAGACGGGTTTTATGAGAAAGGCTTGAAGCCAAACTCACACAGCCAAACTCACATCTGGGGCGATGACCTGCAAGTGATGGGAGCCAAAGCAGGGAACGACGATGCCACCCCATCCAGGAGTACCTGCCACGGCCACCAGCACGTGCCTGGGAGTGGAGAGCACCAGAAGCAGGCAGATATGGGTCCTGGTAGGACACACACACCCACACCTGTCTTGGATGAAACCAACCACACACCTGGAGGCACCTCAGCATCCACTCCTGCCTGGTTTGTCATCAGACACATCCTGTCCCCCCCTCCAGCCTTAGCAAACAGCCCCAAGCATGTGGGTTCAGTGGCCACTTCACAGAAATAGTGGCCTCCAGGGTGGCTCAAAGAGCAAGACCTCCTCTGGAGACCAAGGAGCATCCCTGGACTCCCTGTCCCCTGCTCCAATCAGTCCTCCCCCTCCCCGAGACTCTGGGATAGGCAGAACCTCCTCTGTCTCACCACAGTGCTTCTCATCCCACAGCTGCACACCAGTACTGCACAGGATGGAGGTGCCTTCTCTCTCTTGTATCCCCCTGCTGAAGTTGCTCAGGCTCAGAGAGGGTCCTGACAGGAGATCTGGAGGAGCCCAGTCTCCTCTCTGACCTTCCTCACCCTCCCTGGCTCTCCTCTCCTCTGCCTCTCAGCAGAGCAGTGCTGCAGGAGCCTCCCAAGACAGGTCCCTCCAAGCCATGATATGGACATGCCATCAGAGCTCACCACGTTCCACCAGGGCTTTACACACTTTGGGGACATATTTAGGAAGCTGGGATGACACCTCCCATGGAGCAGGACTAACTTCAACCTGCTGCTGAACAGACAGAGCCCAGCTGGGCACAGCTTGTGCCTCAGCAGGGACACAGCTCATCCTTCAGCCTGCTGCAGCTGGCTGTCCCCATGGCCCCAAAGCCTGCGTGGGAGCAGAGGGGATCCCAGACCTTTTGCCTGCCCCTCCTCTCCTGGGCTGGGGGCTTGGAGCCAGCTGCAGGCTACCAGGAGCCCAGCAGTGGAGCCCATTGTTCCCTTTGTGTGGCCCTGAGAGCACCAGCCCGAGCTCGAGGCATCCCCTCTGCCCAGGGAGGGTCACAGGGACCAAGGAACCCAGGAAGATTCACAGGGATTAAAGCATCCCCTCTGCCCAGGGAGGGTTACAGGGACCAAGGAACCCAGGGAGGGTCACAGGGATCAAGGCACCCCCTCTACCCAGGGAGGGTCACAGGGATCAAGGAACCCAGGGAGATTCACAGGGATCAAGGAACCCAGGGAAGATCCACAGGGATCAAGGCACCCCCTCTGCCCAGGGAGGGTTACAGG
The DNA here is from genome assembly GCA_013397245.1 of Thryothorus ludovicianus. Classification (NCBI taxonomy): domain Eukaryota; kingdom Metazoa; phylum Chordata; class Aves; order Passeriformes; family Certhiidae; genus Thryothorus; species Thryothorus ludovicianus. The sequence goes on from VZTB01010577.1 coordinate 149,964, forward strand.
GACCAAGGAACCCAGGGAGGGTCACAGGGATCAAGGCATCCCCTCTGCTCAGGGAGGGTCACACAGCTCAGCCACATTCACCACCCTCAACCCCCTCAGCTGCCAAGTGAGGACCCGAGCATCTCCCCTAACCCAGCCAACAGCTCCCTCAGGTGAACCCAGAGCTCAGGGAAGCTCCTTTCCTCTCTAGCACCAACCAGATGCTCTCAGCTTCTGAAACCCACCGAGGGGGGTGAAGGCAAGCACCAACAGGCATTTTCCAAGGGACCTTTCCCTTGCCCAGCCATCTCACCGAAATCAAGAGCCTGTGGAAGGCTAAAGGTGTCCCCAGACACAGAGGGTTCACCAAGGCCATGAGCACCCAGAGGGATGTGGGCCTCCCCAGCACTTTGCCTTGGAAGCTGCAGATGATCTGGAAAGCCAAACTGGGACCTGGGGCCAGCGAGCCTCATCGAGCCTGGGCAGCCAGTGTGGGAGCCCAGAGCAGGCACCTTTCCTGTTTCCTTTCAAATACCACATCTGCCATGGGAGGCTGAGCCAAAGGGATTCCTGGTATCCATCCCACCCCCAGTAGGGCACCAGGATGCTCAGGAAGCACACCAGAATCAATGCCCCTGGTACCCAGGATGGGGAGGGCTGGGCTTCACCCTGCCCTGCCTCCACCCACCATTGCCCCTGCTGTGAAACCTTCTGCTTGAGAACTCCAGAGAAAGGGAAAAAAATATAAAATAAAGGATCATCACCCTTTCACCACCCTCTTCTCTTCACCCCCACAGTCCAATGCACCCCTGTGCCCCCTCCCTCCCCAGGCTGCATCTTTCCCGGAGCCCCCTCCCCTGCACTTCTCCTGTACAAGCATCTTCACTCCCTTTCCCAGTCTTTCCCAGTTCGGAGCTGATGCTTTCAAAGAGCCATCCACAATGACTTTAAGATCTCTTTCTCAAAATGCTAATAAGTAATTTAAAGACTGCCACTGTGCATGCATGGGTTTAGGGTAATTTTTTCCATGTGAATCCCTTTTCATTCATCCCTGACTACATTTAATCTGCCACTTTATAGCCCAGCTATCCAGTGTCATGAGAGCCTTTTGCAATATTTTCAAGACAACTGTTGTTTTTATCATCCTGAATAATTTTGTATAATCTGCAAACACTCTTTGCCTTCCCGTTCCCACCCCTCTCTACTTTATGAATACATCACCCTGCGCAAGCCTCATGCTGACCCCATCCAGTGGGAAAACTGACTCTTTGTTTCCCCTTCTTTAAGCAGATTTTAATCCATAAGAGAGCCCTTCCTCTAAAATTACTGCTCTGGAGTCTCCTGGATCACCCAGGGAGATCTTCTTAAAGGATGCTCGTCCCATTCACTCTGGCTCAAATATTCATTTTATTGACTTATTGTAAAATACGTGTTCTCCTGCCCTCACTTCGGAACAGCCTCCCAGCCCTGCCCTGGGAAGCAAAGCTCCTTGGCAGGAGTTTCTTTGGCCACTTGGGGTGACACTGAAGTCACCCCCCTCCTCTCCAAGGGCTCCATCCTGCACATTTCACTTCCCAATACTCATTTGTTGAGGGGAAATTTGGGGGATAAACAATTTCTTCTCTCAAATTATTTTTCAAACTCCTCTCAGCCTGCCTTATATGGTTTTACATTCACCAGAAGACAGTTTCTGATTTTTTTATTTTTTCCTTTTAGATACCACTTACACTTTGTGAAGAACATTTTTTTACCTCCAATGACCTCCTCCAATTTACCATTTAATCAAGTTTGGTTGGTTTTTGGTTATTTTTAGGAAAGTCAGGTTAAGTGGCTGCACGATTTTTTTCTGAGGTTTAATTTAATTTCCTACATCATGGGCAAGTATTTTCCTCATCTCCCTTCAGCCAGCTCCTTCACTTTGCTTTACTCACAGATCATTACTATGTGGTGTTTTTAAGTGCTGGCTGCTTTATGGATGCCATGGTCTGACTCTTGAGAGAGGTAAAGTGGAAAGAACATAATTTATTGGATCAACTGATAAAGCTTCACCAACTTTTGGAGCTCCCCAGCCCCTCCTCATGCCCACTGGGGGATTGAATGTGCACCCATGGAGCAGACCTGATGTCTTGCGTGTGGTTGCTTGGGTCTAAATCCAGAGTTTGAGCTCTCCAAAGAGCCACAACTGTTCTGAGCCACTAAAACTATAATTTCTGAATGTAATATTTAGGGAGCACAGACCAGCCCCAATGACAGTTGTGTTTTCTGCCCTCGTGGCCTGCTCCATCTTCCTTTAATGCTTGGCAATCAGTGCCACACATCCTGTCAGACCTGATGCTGCTGCCTCCACCCCAAGCAAGGAAATTCAGGGAGGGGCCAACAGCATGGCACGGTCCTCAGTTACCCCTTCCCCTCATCCTGATTATCTCAGGGGGCTGGCAATGCCCTGCACAGCCACCTCTGTGTCTGCACCCTGGCACAACCCGCCATCCATCCAGTAACTCCTGAAACATCTGACATGGAGAGAAGGACATCAACAGTACAATCTGCACATCTCCAGGCACCTCTCCTTCCTCACACCCTCCCTCCTGCTGTCACCTGGCCTCCAAGGTGCCTGCCCACTGTCAGCATTCCCAGTGATTCCCTGTGCTCCTGCATCCCTGGGTACAGGCTGGGCAGAGCCCCCGGGCTGCCTCTCCCTCCCGCCCAGCCCACGCCACACGTCAGCCCCTTATCACAGGAGGCCCCATCCTTCCCCTTATCTAACGGCTGAACTTTTGCCTCTGAGGATCTCCCTGCTCCCCCCATCCCAAGAGCATGGAATTGGCAGCTCTGTTTCGCCCTGTCTCTCCATAAACCAGATCTAGGTACGGGAGGGATTGCAAACCAGGGTGGGAGCTGACAAGGCTCTTCCTCGGTAAAAACGGGGTTTCATCAGGATGGGAACAGCACTCCCAGCCAGAGCCACCCTCATTACTACCCCAGCAGGGCTGGTGGGTGGGGAGCAGGTGTGTTTTGGGGCAGCAGTGGAGGGTCAGGCTCTCGTTCATCCCTCACCCCAAAACGCTCAGGCCTCGGGAGCTATCACAGCCTCCACCATTTACCCAGCTCCTTGGGCAGTTTTGTGAGCACCCACCCCTCTTTTCAGCAGCTCAGGTATGTGCACACAAAGGCCATGACTAGTGCAGGCAGGTCCTTAGCCAGTCTCTAAGCACAATTCTGCTCCCATCCCTGGGACAGCCCCAAACCCCTCGGCAGCATCCCAGGGCATCCACACCCTCTGTGGGGTGACACGAGGAGCTGGGGCACAGTGGCCATATCAATCCCAAGCCCTTGTCCCTTACAGCATCTCCTCCCTATGCTTTCATCACACAGAGAAGCTGGAAAGTCAGCAGGGATTGAGAGGACTGCTGCTCCTGCCTGAAAAAAGCCACAGAACAGAGCAGCAAGGCCGGCAACACGGATGTTTAAATGAGGCACAGATTTATTTGGTCTCCAAAAGGAGCTTTCCCTTTTGCTGCCCCTGTAATGCAAAGGGCAGGTGGGTGCAAGGAATGTGCCTTGTCAAAAATTAACCCAGGAAATGGAGGGGAGGGGAAAGCAGCAGGAGGGAGACGGGTGGCACAAGGCCAAGCCAAAACCACAGGCTCTGCTCTGCTCCTCAGCCCCACTTGTCCCAAAACATTTGCTCCGCTCCCGATCTTAGGAGAGTTTGCAGATCTGGAGCTCAAGCTCGCAGGAAGGATGAGCTCTGGACAGATCCTGTGTTCTTCCCTGGACCTGCTGTTCTGCTGCATCCCTCTGGTGCATGCATTGCTGTGAGGCTCCTGCAGCATCCATGGTCCTGGGAACACCTGGAACATCCACCTCCATGGAGCTCCAAGGTGAAAGCATTGCTCTGCTGTGACCATAACCCTGAAGGGATGGCTGAGTCTTCCTCCATGGAGAACAAAGAGATGGATACCCAAAGGCCCACAGCAACCCTGGGTCCCTGGCATCTCCCTGCACCCCACGTGGAGGTGCTCAAGACAGGTACTGGAGAAGAGACCATGTTTTAACATGGCAATATGTCACAGCATGAGTGAAATTAAATATACTGCATCCTCAGAATCACAGAATATCCCAAGTCAAAAGGGACCCACAGGGATCATCCATTTCAAATCCTGGCCCTGCAAAGGACCCCCAAACAATCTCACCATGTGTCCGGGAGTGCCATAAATATTATGTATATTATAATTCACTATTAGATACACAGAAGCACTGAAGTCCTGTCTCCAGCTTGCGTTTTTTTTTTTCAGGGCTGTCCATGTCCAGCACATCAGCCACAGCACGCCCTGGGAATACCCACCCCAGGAGTGGATACAGCCCTCCTGCCCCAGCATCCCTCTCCAAGCCCAAGGCTGGGCTCAGGATTAGGACAGCCTGGCACAGCTGATGCTCAAAAATCGAATCCCCTCACCTGTGATCCTGCAAAACTCACGCCAGGCAGTTCTCCATCGCCCATCGGAGCCTGTCGCTGCCTCCGTGCTGCTGGCTCCATGCTGCCCACACCCACTGATAGCGGGGCCATCTCGTGTCTCCTTTTGCATTTTTGGCACAGGGCTGGCTCTCCTCCAGCCCTCGGGAAGCGTGCCAGCACCGCAAGGTTTGTGAAAAGTTAACTCCACCGGGGTGAGGAGCGCCATCAGGTTGGTTTTCCCTCCTCGCACATGAGTTAGGCAGGCTGTTGATTTTAAAATACCTCCGTGTCCTTCCCAGCTCCCCCCCAAAATACCTCGGGAGCGTCAGTCCTGTGATCGGCACGCAGCCCACGCCGCAGGAATACAAAGCGGGGCCGTTAGCGATAGCGGCATTACCAACTGGTGTGGGATCCAGACCCTTCCAGGACTCCTTTGTTCTTGACTTTCTGCTTTGGGTTTTGCTTTTTTTTTTTTTTTTTTTTTTTTTTTGAAAAACACACAAAAAACTTTCCTTTGAGAAGCCTGAACTTTCTCAGCTGCAGACACGTTACCTTCCAACCGCCTTCACAACTATAGGCAATTCCTAACCTCTGCTTTATGTACGTTGTCATCCACCTCCCTGTTTTCCATATTGATTTATGTTTTACGTTCTTTTCACATTTCCTTTTAACAGAGCCGGTTTTAACCAAACAGCCTTCCCGCCCGAGCCATGCGTTCTGCTGGCCAGTGAGCAATCAACTTCCAATTTCCATGCACACTCCTGTTTATATTTCCTTCCCTATCGGCTTTGTTTCTAATTAAGGTTTGTTAAATGCAAGTGAATATATAGCGCACGGAGAAATATAAAGCATGTAGATAAATAAACACCCCACACACAGCCGCACTGACTAAGGCTGCGCTTTCAACCACGGATCCCAAAGCACTTTGTCATGTTCATTAACAAAACCTCGCAGCTCCCTTGGGAAAGACGCTCGGATTATTTTACGCCTTGTAATTAGGAAAACTGAGGCACAGAGGAGACAAGTGAAATTACCAGCAGTACAGAAATGCTCCGTGACAGAGCCGAAAACAGGACACAAGAGGCAGGATGCTTCAGAATTGTGGTTTTCCCCAGAACAAGCCTTTCTGCCCCATTTTGGCCCTGGGAATGAGCTGGAGCTGGTGATGAAGGGCATCACCACCATGATGATTCCCTCCATCCGCGGGAACACGGTGGGTCCAGCCTCCACCTCCACGGCCAGCAGCTACTCTTGGGTCCATCTGTCCACACCAAAGGGATCCAGAGCAATCAGAGATGCAGGTGGACACCACATCCAGGCACTTAAGAAATGGTGGGAAGAGGCATTTCCAGAAAGGAAGGCGCAGAGTCACGCCCAAGGAGCTGCAGCCCACACGTTTTCACCTTGCCAGCTCTCCAGAAGCCTTTTCCTGGATGGCTGGATTAGGGAGCTGCCTGCCCACACCAACACTGAGAGTGACCATCACAGCCCCACAACACACACACGGCAAGAGGCAACAGCAGGGGCGCGGGAGGACCACACCAAACCCAAATCAACAGTCGGAGTAGGTTGGGAATGGCTACTGGAAATCCACTGAGCATCTCCGTGGGAGCATCTCCATCCGTGAAGGAGCACACCTTAGAGTGATCACCTGCACTGGCCAGCCCCTTGTTCCTAGATATATCCTACATCCCTCGGCACTCGTGCCTGCTGCTCCTGCCATGATGGAAGGAAAAGTCACTCGTTCCAAGAACATGCACAGGAACCCCGTGAGCCAGCCACTAACCCACAGCACTGGCCAGCAGCACCTCTGGGGCAGCAGGAGGAGCAGGGCGGGGTGGAGGTGTCACCCCATCCCTGCCCAAGGCACCCGGCGTGCCACACTTGGCAGCACCAGCTCGCCACGGCCAAGCACGTGTGGGCCCCACTGGCAAAGCTCAGACCCCACTGGAAAGTGTCAAGGCCACCAGCGGATGGGGCCAGACGTCCTGCATGGACACGTATGCTCTCACAAACACACTCATCACCCCAGCCCTCCCCCCCATAATTAAAACCATGCTGGGCTCATTTGAATAGCAGAGCTGGCGAGCGCTCTCTCACTGCAACGTAAATAGTCCTATTTATGCCAAGCTCCCATATTGTAAATATCACGATGTATAGCTGGCCAACCCATGAGTCATCTCCCAAAACTCCAACTTAATAAATTGTGCCTCATCCATGTTCCAGACAAACATCATCCAAGTGGCTCCCACTGCCCAGCGCACACAGGGCCAGCAGTGGCCACCCAGCCTGCACACCAGCCTGACGGAGCTGGAGGGACAGTGGAGCCACCCAGCCCCTCCGACAAGACCCTTCCACAATGGACAGGCATCTCTGGACCACGCCGCTCCAGGATGAGCCAGTTTTTGGCCTAACACCTGGCCTTAGCCCCTGCCCAACCCAGTTCTCTGGCACTTGCCAGGGTGTCCATGCAGCGGGCGGGTGGGAGCAGGCAGGAATGGCTGGGATGGCCGGGGAGCAGCAGAACGAGTCTCCCCTCGCCCAGAGCCCACCGTGGGGCTCCCACCCAGCGCCGTCCCCGCACACCTAGCCCGGGAGCTCCCCACCTGCCGCCTCGCACTGCTTTGTCTGAGCACCGGGGACCTCGGCGGGGAGCTCGGCTCCTCCTGGGGACGCCGGGAACGCCACGGCGCCAACGGGGAGCCGGTAAGGCCTGGCGGAGGGGCACCCCAAAGACTCCGAGAGCAGCGGCGGGCACGGGGCGGTGAATGCCGGCATCCCCGGGGGACCCTGCGCGGTACCCAGGGATGCCCACCTCGGCGGAGGGATGGCGGGGA
>VZTB01010577.1:157801-180912 GCA_013397245.1 Thryothorus ludovicianus
GCCGCCGGCACCGGCGAGGGGGCGGAGGGGCGGGGGGTCCCGGGGGGATGCCCCCGCCGCCGCCGCCGCGCCCTTCGCACCGCCCGCGGCCACGGGCCAGGCATCTCTCCCCCGGGGCTGAGCCCCCGCCGCTGCCCACCGGAGCCGGGGGGGAGTCAGGGCGGTGCGGAGATTCCCGTCCGGAGGAGGGGATGCGGACAGCGAGATAACAAAAAAAAGGAAACAAAAATCCAATGAGTTGGTAAATCCGAGGCTTGTTGTGGTCAGCCCTGAGCCCCCGCACCCTTCTCCTCCCCAATCCTCCTGGAGCCAGTGCCGGTGAGGAGAGAATAAGAATCATCCCCCTTCCCACGTGCAGCAATTGTGAGTTGGTCACAAGCCCCACTGACACTGCTGGGTCAAGCAGGACCTGCCCAGAAGGTGCAAGATGAGACCCAGCTCCAATTCTGCATCGCAGCACTCAACAAGCCCCGACTTCCTCAGTGCCTGGGAACCACATCTGCCCTGTGGGCACCTCACGATCCACATCCTCTTCAGGATATGGTGGGGAGACTGGGACCAGGTGGCCTTTAAGGTCCCTTCCAACCCAAACCATTCTGTGAATCTATGACTGCTACCAGGACTCTTTGCCCCACAAAGTCCCTTTGCCACCACCCTGATATCTCCTCCTCACCCCTCTAGTATCCACGTCGTACCCAGCAGTGCCCTCTGCTCACCCCCCATAGCTGTGTCCCAATTACTGCTCCTTGGGCAGAAGGTTCAGGTGCATCCTGCAGGAAGCACTCGTGTCCTGGAAGATCTTCCTAGGGAGGTCACACCCTGCACATGGATCCCTACACCAGCTGTGCCAGGTTCATAGGCCAGGAGCTGAAGAATCACTGGACTTTGAGGATGGATTCCTGTCCCTCAACTCACCATGGAAAAAACAGTCTGGGCTCCACCGTGCTCTTCCTTATGCCATTGTTGCATCAGCAGCTTGAGCACCTTGGGTTCTCTGCCTTGACCCATCACAGGGTATGATTCCATGGGAATGGTTACTGGAGGTCACAGCTCCGTGGTGGCCACATGCATGAGCCAAGTGCTCTTCCCCAGCTCAATGCCACCAACCTCAGATCCTGATTTGCTTTGGGAGCTCCTTTCACTGCAGATGTTGCTGCTCATCCAGGTTGGCCGCACATCCAACACGAGAACCCTGTGGCCCAGCTCCGTCATGTGTGGAGAAGATTTCATCTTTAGAAACTCTTTTGAGATCACTCTTGAATTGAGGAAGGAGGCTGAAGGCCAGGACAGCCGGTGGCCTTGCTGCTCCTTCCTTCAGATGTGTTCCTCTCCAGGGCAAGAATCCCAAGGATCTCCAGCATTACCCAACATTCCAGTACTGTACCAGGCTCCCCCAGTCCCAGGCTCCCCCACTCCCAGCTGCTCTGGAGCAGCCAGCAGATGTCTGAAAGCACTCACCATTTCCAAACTCATATCTCCATTTCAATCCTCCCAGATCCCAGAGCTGTTGTGTCCTGCATGTCTCTGAGGATCCGTCGATTCTCCAAAATGGAAGCCCGGAGTCTGAGAGCAGCAGCCCTGTGTGATTGCCAGTGCCCACCCAGACTGCTCAGGATTTTCTTGAAGGTCTTCAGGACTGCACTGCCAGACACAATGGGAATTTTGTCCCAAGGGAACAGTTACTGGAGACCTTCTCTCTTCTCTTTGGAGCTCCTCCTTAGGTTTTTGCTGATGGAGATAGACCTTGGACTATGCAGACTTGTCTGGCTGCTGGATTGACTTTGAAGTTCTTATATGCTCCTTAGAGTCTGGTTTGTGCCCTGAAGATGCTCTTCAGGGCCAGCCATGAACTGTGAGCACTGGTCCCATCTCCCACCTTCACTTTGCTCCCAGGAAGGGCTTTCTATGACTGTTGTATCTTTTTGGCATCCATTGGAAGGCGTGCCAAGGTTCCACTGCCACCCTCACAAACTTGCTGTTCCCAGTGCAGGTGTTGTCACCAGTATCCACCTTCTGACCTGAATGCCACAAGCTCCTCTGGTCACCATGCCACAATATCTGAGCAGATCAGCGAGTGCCACAAAGCACCTTGCTGTGACAAGTGACTCCAGACCTCCTCCAATGTCCTTCTCTGCACTTTCCACTCACTTTGCACCAGATTTAGTGGCTTTAGTGGAGGCTGACCATGGACGAGGGAGCACTGTGTGTCCTCACTGCTGTCCTCAGCCACACTGTGAGCTGATGCTCTCCTTGCTGCCATCTGGTGTGACAAGTGGCCTTGGGACTGTGTCACATGGACATGGCCACCATCAGGCAGCTTGGATGCAGCCAGCTTGGAAGTCAAGTTACACTGGTTTTGCTGGTCCTTGCTGCCCACAAGTAACCCTTGGGCAGCACTGCCACAGGACATTCAAGCCCTGCTGCAGAGAGTGTCAGGTACAGCCTTGATGAGGGTCACAAAAATGGGATAACCACCTCTCCAGTTGCACCCATATGTTGGTTTACATCAAAAGATGATTCCCAAGCTGACAGAGCCAGGAGAGATGACATCTAGGGGACATTAAAACAGGTTTGATGGTGACACATTTAATGCTGCATTTTCAGTTCCTGATGCAGAAAGAAAATGGTCATTTGCATGTGCAGCCCTTGGCTCACCACACCTGGAGGAGGTGGCTCCCTCTCGATCTCTATGAGGTTAAAGAGGTGCAGGAGGTGACAATTGCGAGTCAAGGGAGGCACAAAGGAAAGCAGCAAGAGGTGACACAGAGCTGTCAGGCACAGATTCAAGGCTCACTTGGTCATCTTGGTGATTCCAAGGAGCCTCAGCCACCAGAAAGATTCAGGGGATGCTTCTTTGGTCCAAGGGAGGTATTTGGTCAGTCAGTGCCCAAGCTGGGGGAGAGGGAGGTTTCTTTGGGATGGGAGAGATGAGGTGTGAGTCCCATGCTGTTACTGAGAGTAAATCTGTACAGTCCCACCAGGAGCAGACAGAGAGCTGGTCCAGGGCAGGTGAGAGAAGCCCTCCAGAGAATCAGCACCCTTGGCTCTGAATTGGCACCCTTGGTCCTGAATCAGCACCCGTGGTCACACCTCTGCGTGCAAGAGGAAAGCTTTCCAGCTCCTGGCTGAATCCCTCGGGCTCCAAGGAACCTCAAGCTTCCAGGGGCAGGTTGGGAAGAGGAAAACACGAGCATATTTTTACAGAAATTGGAGTCTCCCTGCAGCAGAAAATCCCGTAAAAGCAAAACCCAAGCAAAAAGCAGCTTCAGCTGTTCTGGCTCTGGCTGTGACGGGCTTGGCCCCAGGCCAGTGAGTTAATTCTGCCTATTAACTAATAGTATAGTATTGTCGGTAAAGATTCATTGCTAAACTTATGTTTTTAAGATATCACTTATCATTTAAACACTTAACTCCTGATCCCCGAACATGTACAGGCACCATGTAGCCCTGCAGCCATGCTGCAGATAACCAAAGCCACCGCTGGCTGGGGAGGCCGGGCAGTGTTTAACCCTTTTTCCCCTCTTTGTTTGAATGATAAATTGTCTGGAGTAGCACTTTCCAGAGGAGACCAGGCCCTCCCACTCAGGGACCGCTTATTATCACCTACTTAATGTTCCTCAGCTCAGCAGGGATGGAGGAACTGTTCCCAATAGGGGATTTTTCTAACCTCTGTGAAGGGTGTGTGAACAGCCAGAAACCCCATGGATATCTGTGATTGCAGCCTGTCACCACTAAGGGCTTCCCTCTGTCCTTCCTTGCCTTTCCCAGTCACCCCAAGTGCTCTGCAGGCTGGGGACAAGCAGATCTGGTCCTTTAGGAGGAAAGGTGAGAGCAGCAGGGGCTCCCCACCTCCAGGCTGAGCCCTCGGGGCTGCCCAGCTCAACATCCTTTTGGCTCAACATCCCCACTCTGATCTGCACCATAAATCCAAATTTTCAATTTCAGGGATCCAAATTCACAATTTTCAGGGATCTCAGACCTCTCTGGCATCATCCCAGAGCAAACCAGCACCTTTACCAGTTACACCAGTCACCACTCAAGCAGGCTTTAGCTGCAGCCCCCGCCCTCCTCACCCCACCGGGGACACTGCGGAGAGGTTTCTCTACACGGAGTTAGACAGAGATTAACCTTTTACATCCCTGTACGCTTGGTAAGGGTACTGAATTAAAGAAATAGGAACATTGATCTAATATCAATGTCCATCTATTAACGGACAAAGACTCTCTAACAGTTTGGAGTTACACAGTGTGTGTTTATTACGGCCTGGGCAGTGTGTGGGATATCCCCTTATTCACACTGCGAAGTTTCATGGGTGATTACAAAGCTTTTATGGACAAAAATGTTGAATATACAAAATACAAATGCATATTCATACTTTTGTCACTTCCCCTTCTCTGTTTCGTGTGCTAATTAGTAAGAAGGCTATTAGGTATGTATGATTTGTTTCTTGAAATGAGTTGGGGGTCTTTTTTATGAGGAATCAATTAAAATGATGAAGTAAACTAAGTCTTCTTCACTCTGACTTTTTTACCTTTTCAGGGTATTCTGACAAACAAATCCTTGGTAGAATTTGCAGTTTCTTACATTCAATCTGTTTCCTATCATGGGAAAGTTGGCTATTGTCCATAAAATTGACAAGCAATGAGTTACTAGATCTGGGATATCTTCTCTGGATCTGGCTTCTGTCGGGTAAAGCTTATCTGCCTTTTTAGCTAACACAGCATCTATCCTAACTGTAAATCTTAACTTTTCTACAATTCTTAATTCCTCAAAATCAACATCTCCTTACCTGGCCGTGGATGGCTCGTGCTGTGACGTTGGACAGCCCCACCTCACTCCACCTGTTTATCCTGCTGCAGGGACCTGCACAGGGGGGACCAGCAGCTCCCTCTCCCCTTCAGCTCTCTCTGGCATTTCTGAGCTCTCCACATGAGGGATTCCTCTTGTGCAGGAACCCCGAGCTCCCTGGTACCAGGGAGGGTGAAACAGAGAGTGGGAAGGTCAGAGGATGGCACCGGGCAGCCGAGCATCGCTGGGACCCCCAGGCAGAGCCACAGAAAAGCTCCAAGCGAGGATTTAATCCCTACAGGGAGAGGCTGCAGTCAGGATGGAGGATCAAGCAGTGGAAGGTAACCCTGTTGCTGTTGCAGTGTCTACAGTCTGAGGGTTTAGAGCCTTCAGCTAAATTAAGAAGGAAAAGTCAACTGGTAGATTGCAGTAGCGATTTGGAGAGTTCTCCGCTCTGAAAATGAATGAAAGTTTTGAATGGTAGCCATGGGAACAAATTAAAGAGAAGAGGCGCTTTTGAAGCATTTAAAATAGATTTAGAACTGTAGAATTGAGCAGGAAATTTGGACTATTTTGTTCAACAATTAATTTGAATCCAGGTTTGGAGTTAAAAGAAGTTTTTGGAAAAATAAAGTTCAGAAAAGTCTTTTCTTGGGGACTGCAAAGATGTCAGATCTTCTTAAAAATTTGTTTTGGTAAATAAGCAGGACCATAGGCAGGAAGGAAAAAATTATAAAAAGAAGGCAAATTTAGATAAAACCATATATTTTTTTTTTAATAAAACCAAGTATTTTCTGATTTATAAACTTATATAATGATTAAGGTTGGAAAATACCACCAAGATCATCAAGTCCAACCTTTGACTGAGTACCACTACTTTTCCAGAATGTAGAGAAATGTGACAATCAAGTATGTAAACTATTACTGTATGTTTCAAAAAAATACATTTTTAAAGGCTATTTCGATATACAGCAAAGAAAAGGTGGAACCATCACCAGAATATCATGTTATATATAGAAACTTAATCCAAAATACTTTACAGCCATGAAGCGTGACTGGCAGAAGATGAGGTTTGTATTCTGGAAAATATTTTAATTTTAGTCCTTGATTATAGCCAGAAATAACAGTGTTAGAGAATAAATCTGCCCAGGAGATAACCTGTGATGAAAAACTGCCAGGCATTACCTACTGACAGGGGTAACGACATAAAAGGATGCTCAATTTAATTGCTGTCATTTGTAAAGGTTTGTAGAAGAAAAGGATGTAACCTAAGCTATTTTGTGGCAGGGAACCCAAGGTCCAGAAGTCTTCCAGAAAATAGTTTTAAAGTTGTTCAAAGGAAGGTAGAAAACCTGAAAAGTCAAACTCAGGTCTGTGTTTAATACTGTAAAATTACAGGGTAACATCCTTGAAATTGAGAATGCTGAAATGGCATTTAATAGGAAACTGGGGAAAACAGGGAGAAAACAACCTGGGTTTTGTCAATGCTGGTGTTAAATATAGGAGCTTTGCAGATGCTTATGGAGACTGTGAAAAAATGCAACATTTAGTGTTACATTTAAGGCACTCATGAGCAAAATCCCCCAGTGCTCTGAGGTGGCAGAGGTTTATGAGAAGGCAAATTCAGGATCAGAGATAACGGCCTGGTGTGAAACTGTTCATTCCTTCTCAGAGGTGCTACAAAAAGACAGAGCTGAAGGAGGGAACCACATTTCCTTCCACAGCAGAAGGGTGGGAAACACACAGGATGTCCCAGCCGGGTTGAGGGGGGAGCCCTGAGTGAGAGGTGCCCCTGTCCATGGCAGGGGGGTTGGAACTGGGTAATCTCTAGGATTCCTTCCAACTCAAACAATCTATGACTCTATGACCCTATCCAGGTCTTTCCAAAGGGAAGCAAGCTGTGGGAGATGTGGTGGCACATAGACAGCAGAGCTCTGTGCAGGCAAGCACCCCCCCAAGGTCTGGAGATGAAAGGTCAGGAGTCAGCAGGAGCAGGGCTCCTGCTCTGTGATTAGCATTTCCCATTCTCCCTTTGGGTCTAGCAATATCCACATCATTAAGGTCTGTGCTGAAATGTGATGGAACTGGAGCAATTCCTGCAGAGTGATAACAAATGCATGCATATGCTCCTGACACTGATGTTGACTGGCTTACCTTTTATTTTACTGAAGATTCATGAAAATAATAATCTCTAGCAGCAAAGTGGCATAGAATCATGGAATTAGAGAATGGGTTGGATTGGAAGAGTCCTTAAACCACATCCCATTCCCTGCCATGGGCAGGGACACCTTCCACTATCCCAAGTTGCTCCAAGCCCCATCCAACCTGGCTTTGGACATTTCCAGGGATGGGGCAGCCACAGCTTCTCTGGGCAGCTTGTGCCAGGTCCTTTTACCGCTGTCACAGGGAAGAATTTCTTCCCAGTATCCCATCTAACTCTTTCAGTGTGAAGGCGTCCCTCCTTGTCCTGTCCCTCCATACCTTATCCAAAGTCCCTTTCCAGGTTTTCCCCACTCTCAGATACTGTGTGGCAGTAAGGTCTCCCTGGAGCGTTTTCTTCTCCAAGCTGAGCACCCTCAGCTCTCCTGCCCAGGGACATGTGAGGGATGAAGATGGGGTGTGGTGAAGAAGCACAGGGGCAGGAGTGTGGTGGGGAGGAAAAGGCAGCACTTATTATGCACAAGCACTGTGGAGGTGGTGGGCACATCTTCAAGGAGAAAGAGACAGGGGCTTGTAGTCAAAATGTGAGCAGGCTTGTGGGGGTCATTTTGGGACTGGGAAGAGGCTAGGGACACATCCCTTCAGGGCTTGAGGAGTGCTGGCCATGGCACAGGAGCAAGACCATGGCCATGGCTCTGGCAGGGCATGGGCAGTTAACCAACTGGACCAGTTAACCAATCTGCCCAGTTAACCAACACAGATGGAGCATGTCTGCCCCTGGAACAGCCTGTCCAGCTGCCCTTTGGGTTGCTGACCTGGCAACACAAGGGACCTGCCAGCAAAAACGTGCTCAGGTGACTCCTGGCACCCTGACACGGCTCTGCCAAGGTGGAGCAGTGATGGTGGAGAGGCCATGGCACAGATCCCTGCCAGGAACCCCAGGAGACAGTGGTGGTCAAAAAGGTCATCCTTGCACTGAGCCCTGCAGTGTGGCCCATTATGGAGGCTCTTTGCAGGTTTCCCCCAAAGACTTGGTCCTTGCAGCTGCTGGGATCCCGTTGGCCCACCTGGAATCAGCATCCTGCTGGGTCCCTGTGGGATTTCTCCCTGAGTGCTCCTTTGTGGACTCTCATAAGCACCTGGCAGTGCTGATTCCCCCTGTACTCACTGAGGTCTCCCTGCTCCTGAGCCCTTACCATCCTGTTCTGGCACCAGGAGGGGATGGGGCGCCTTGAGGGGTGGCCATATGAGAAGTCCCTGTGAGACACAAACCCCATGTATTAGAGGGCAGCTGAAGACCCCTGGTAAGTGCTATCTGCCAGGGGAAAGCCCACAGGGCTTCTCCAAAGGGGAATCCTACTCCACAACCCTTCAGAGCCCTCCAGAGTGGCCGAACACACACGGTCAGTGCCATCTGTTCCTGGCATCTGCTGGGGGTTCCAAAGGCTTTCCTTTAAGCTCCTTGCCAAAAGTTTTTTAAGGAAAGCAGGAAGCCTGGGGGAGTCAAGGGAGTTCCTTGTCATTTCCATTGCGTAAGAGATGGCTGCAGAGAGGAGTAACCAGAGGGAGAGGTCACCAGCCTGTCCTGCAGGGTCTGAGCTGTCATGTCCAACAGCCCCAGAAGTGGCAGGAATAGGGATGAGCAAGGAGGTGACAAAGGATAAGTGATAATTTCACTTGCACAGTGACAAGGCTGCTCCCTTCTCTGTCTTCTCCCAGGAATAAACCAAAGCCATTAGATGACACTTGTGTGAAGTCCAGGGCCAGGGTCTAAAAGATTGGGGTTTGAGATCAAAGGAGGTGATTCTTCACATGGGTGGGAAACGAACTGTTGACACAAAACTCACAGGGATTCAAGAGCAGGCTGGAAACATCCTTGGAATGGAGATCCAGGAATTTAGAACACACAGGGAAATTCATGGAAATGAAAATAGCTGGAAAGTCATTAGTACAGATCTTCCTGAACTCCTACAGTCCTCCAGCCTGTCCCCTATATTCTGTTAAAATTCTTCCTGGCCCCTCGAGAGATTTTGTGGGTGCTGGAGACTTGTCCCATGGGCTACACCAACCTCGGCACTGAGCCACTGCAGGGGCTCCCTGCCACCAACGTGGCACCAGTGCAGGATAGGGACCTCCAGCACATCCCTGACTGTCGCATTCATGCACTCCAGAGGTCTTTAATTTGGGTTTACTTTGCCTTTTTCTTTCTCGAGGTGTGTTCTGTTCTGTCTGGAGAGCTGGGAATGTCCAGAGCAGGAGTTGCTATGCCCGTGTTGGGACGGGGACTTCAGCTGGAGCTGAGGGAGCTGTGAGAGGGAGCAGGAGGCAGCTCTGAGGGGAGCTGGGTGACTGTGGGTGCTCCAACCCTGGGAGCACAGCAAGCACAGAGCCTTCTTTGGGATACTGAGGCAGGGATGTGTTGGGCTGGTGCTGAATGCATTGCTCAGCAGGAATAGTGGGGAGGAAATAAATCAGCCCCTGATTTACCTGGGAGGACAGATACTTCTTTCTCAACTGGTTTTTAATTTGGACTCAATTTCCAACCCAGGCTGTTCAGATGTCTCTGAGATAAGTGATCTGTGTAACGTCTGAGTCAAACAGGATTTTCCTTCTTTTCAGACAGCAAATCTGTGCTCTGTAAGTGGATGTTCCAGCTAATGAGGTGTTAAGTGTAGACAGAATCACAAGTACTTGAGGGCAGGATCCAGCTGGTAGTAAAACCAACAACCAGCACCAAGATTGTCCTCAACCTCCAGGAGCAACTTCTGACAATAAAACAGTTCTGAGGGCAGGCGTGAAGGAAAACCTGGGAAACAGAACCACAAAAATACAGTCATACGTCATTCTACAGCTGCATCATGTGGCTACACATGTTCCATTTCCTTGGGCCAATGGAAGATGACAAGGGAGAGACAGCAACAGCTTTTAGCTGGCAACCAGGGGCCAAGTGGGAACAGCCCCAAAAGTCCTGAAATCCCAGCGTTTGCTGAAGAAATGTCCATAGAAGATGCAGTGAATGCTGTCAGGGAGGTTTAGCACAGGTCTCTGCTCCCAGGGATAAGGGATGCTGTCTGGGTTTGAGCTACTGTGCCTTGCAGTGTCTGCAGTTCTGAGAGGAACAGGGTGAATCTTGAAGCCAAATTTATCACCTGCCCATTTTGTTTGCTTTTGAAGCAGCCCAGAAGCCCAGCTGCATGCACACTCCATAGCCCTGGTGTCTGTTCCTCCACAGCAAAGCCACCTCCATCTGTCCTCGTGCCTCTGTGCAGAACAGGCAGCCCAGGAGCAGCAGGACCACCTGGCACAAGGACAGAGGAGATGCACAGGCTCCACTGATCTTCAGGACACTTCCACACCACAGAACTGAAAATCACAGTGATGTTCTCTGCAAGGGACTTTCTTAGTGTTCTGCTGTGGACACAGGCTCAGCTGGCACATCAGCTGGACATCAGGGTTAGGGAGCAAGGCCATGAGGAGGCTGAAGGAGACCAGATAGGGCAGAGAAGCATGAATGTCCTACAAATGCAGTGTCAGGACACACAGATGTCTTAGCAAGGGACCTGAGCAGGCAGGATCAGAAACATGCAGGAGAAACACAGCAGGTTCCCTAAAATTGCAACCTGTGGCAGATGTCCTGCTTTGGACACTCCAAGTGTGCTGAGAGGTCCACAGGACCTCATGGCAGACAGCAGAGCACTGTCAGCTCCAACCCTCACTCAGTGTAAGGAAACCTGGGGTTGCAGGAAATCCCCTGGAGGGCTTCCAGGACCTTCCACATCCACCCTGACCTAATGCTGATGACACTGCAGGAGGCTGGACCAGAGGCCCTGTATAGGTTTCCACTGCCACCTCCAGGATTTATGGGTACCCCTGAACCGCCCTTCTCTGGGACACAGGTTGTACAGCAGCAAAAGGAACAACCCACAGTCCCTGAAGGGATATGGATATGGATATGGATATGGATATGGATATGGATATGGATATGGATATGGATATGGATATGGATATGGATATGGATGTGGATGTGGATATATGGATATGGATATATAGATATGGATATGGTTTGGTGGGCATGATATTCAGTCAAAAGTTGGACTTGATGATCTTAGAAATATTTTCCAATTTTAATGATTCTGTGATTCTGTGATTCTATTGCCATCCCAGTGCAGCAGGTGGATAAAGATGTATCTCTGGAGCAGGACTCTCAGGAGCAGGGATGGGAGAGCTGGGAGAAAGGTCCCAGCACAGGACCCTCACTGCCATCCAGCACAGGACAGCACTTGGTATTGACTGAGCAAGGTCACCAGGGGATGGAATAACACAGGACTGGCAGCAAGCCAGCCTCTCTCACAGCTCTGAGGTTTATCTTTAACAACAACAACGGCAGCAGCCCCATTTTGCTGGAAAATACCTGCCCAGTGCTGGGATCCTGCATCCTCAGACAGAGCCAGGCATCCTGCGGGAGCTGAGCCGTGTTATCTGCCCGAGGGGGATTATGCTGTGAAAACGGCTCGTTGGGGATTGTATATTAACAGGATATGCTCGGCTGGTTGACAGGAAGCAATAAAGTAATTTGAAAGAGACCGGGAGAGAGTGTGTGAGTTCCTGCGTCTGTGTTAAATCATGGCTCTAGATAAGCAAACAGCGGCCTCGGAGCAGGAGGAGCGCAGCCAACAGGGACATGGCCAGTGCCAGAAATCCAGAAATCTCCGGGAGCTGCTGCAAGTCCATCTCAGAGGCAGCGTGGAAACCACTGGGAATGCAATTACAGCTCTCCCATCCCCTGCTCCGAGCTCCCGTCCTGCAGGATCCTGTTCCTCTCCCCCCAGCTCTGCATGGATGCAGGAGTGTGAGGAGAAAATCCCTCAGCAGCTCAGAGACCCAAATTGCTGCCTGCAATAACCCATTCCACCCATCTCTAGGAGCTCCGGGAAGCAGCTGCTCCTCCCAGCAGCTCCAGGCCTGCCGGAGGAAGGGGAGGAGAGCCGAGGGAAGAAATGCGTGCAACTGCACGGAGCGACGCTCCGGGAGCTGCTGAGAGAAGGGTGATGCAGAGGCTGCTGCAAGGCTGGGGGAGAAGGGGGCTTGTCGGGAAGCATCAGGCACTCCACATTTGGCACCTGGCGTGGATCGGAGCGCCCTGCTCGGATCCTGCCCGGGGGAAGCGGATCCTGCCGTGTGTGAGCCAGCACAGCACCTGGCACTCCGGCCCTGCTCAGCCTCCCACATCCTGCTGGAATCACACACAAATGTCAGCAGCGTTTATTGCTGTCAGAGAGGCTCTGCTGGCCTCCAACAGGGGATGTTCGAGGTCTTCTGATGCAATTTCTGATCTTTTTTTGTTAGGGATACACTTTCACGCACCATGTGATTGCTCAGAAGCTCCCTGCCACAGGATGTGAGCTCCTTGGGATCAACAAAATGTGTCTGTGTTTGGTGGGGACTGAACACACTCTTTTCAGAGTAATAGAATAAAAAAAATCACATATGCTGCTTTCCACCAGAGGCAAAAATATCCAACCCAAAGCCTGGATGAGTGTTGAACCTTTTTTCCATGTATAAAGTGCTCCTAGCTGGGTGATGGGCAGGAAGTGGGATGGGGCTTAGAGCAACCAGGTCTAGTAGAAAGTGTACCTGCCCATGGCAGGGGAGATGGAACAAAATGACCATTAAGGTCCCATTGAACCCAAACCATCCTGTGATTCTGTGAAAGATCCCTTGGCAGTGGTTTATGTCAAAGGCTGTGTCTCACTCTGAAGCACCTCACACTGTCAGAGAGGATCTCCTGGTGCACAGAGCGCTGTCCAGTGGGCATTGGGCACCCCTGTGCCTGACCAGCACCTTCTCCAGGGCATGAGCCCTCATACTCCTGCATCTCTGTTATGAGCTTCCCTGGAAGCTGAGGCCATGATGTACGGGACACCTGGATGCATTGGAAAGTCAGTCCATGAAATAAGTCCATGCCAGCACTTTTCACAAGCATGTTTGTTGCATTCCTTGGGGTATCACAAGCCCTCCCTGCTAAGGAGCAAGAGGGAGCTGAGACAAGGTTGAAGTTGACTGGAGCAGAAATGGTCAGTCAGGGACTGTGAGGTAGTGCCATGTCCTCCACATGTTCCTCATTTGCTTTTTGAGCATTCCCTCCCTGATCCCTGCATTACTGCTGGATCCCCAGTGGAGTCATTGATTATGTTCTTGCACCCCTCCTTTCTCCCACGCACCTCACAAAATTTTTGGAATATCCAGGAGAGACAAACACAACTTGTTCCTTGCCTATGCAAGAACTGCTCCAGCTGGCTTTTCCAAATGCAGCCAGGTCAGCCACAGCTCAGAGTTATCTGATGGTCAAACGCAGCAGCCAAACCCCTGAGCCCTTCCCCCAGACCTCTCCTGCTGTAACTGGAAGGGCCTGGGCTGTGCTGGGGAGCCAGCTGGCACCTGGCTGAGTGCGTGGGTAGTCCCCAGAATCTGAGATGTCACCAGAAGCTCAGGTGATGTGCTGTGCAGCCCTTCCCACGGCGTCACTCAGCACACTGGTGTGGGTGGCCCGTGGTGGCCTCTAGAGAGGCGATGCCCTGCACCCTCCTCTCCCTGTGTCTGTCACTGCTTCGTCTCACGCTGTCTCACCTTGCAGAGCCTCACACAGACTGTCTGACCTTCATCACCAGCTTGGCACCAGGAGTTACCTGACCTGCTCCTGAGTCATCTCTGCACGCAGCAGGGAGCAGCAGCCTCCAGAAAATGGATGTGCCTGCTGCTATCCAACCCAATCGCAGGGCTTGGGAGCTGCTTTGGAGCTCCCCATGTGGGAATTGGCTGCCACTGCTTCAGTTCTGCACGCCTTCCTCAGCCACATGCTTGGAAGCCTGAGTGACCCTGATGGGACTGCCCAAAGCAGCCATATCCCAACCTCAGCCCCACTTCTGAAGATATTTGGGACAACCTGATCCTCTTTGCCTCTCCAGAATTTTGTCCTCCTTCCCTGACACCCCCACCCAGCTGCAGGAAAGAGATGATCTCCTAGTGCATGACCCAACCACCTCACAGCAGAATTGGAAGGGCTCCTGGAGCCAGGCCACTGGAGAGGAAGGACCACTCCCTGTACTGGGCCTGCTCCAGGCTGGAAGGAGAGACAAGCTGCCTTGGCTGCAGTAATGAAATCCTTCGCCCAAATGGGAGAGAACATCCCATCCTCCCCACTCCCCCCACAGTGCTGCAGTGTACAAGTCCCTGGCATCACTAGACAAGCACATCAGTCATCCCCCAGGTGGGTTAGGCTGGACTTAAGTTGCTTAGGCTCTGTCCTTGCTGTTTTTAGGCAGAGCTCCCAGCTCCTCTGGGTCAGCTGTACAAAAACTCCCACCACACTGACCTAACCTTTTGGATCTGCTCACCCGTGTCTGAGCACCTCAGCACCTCTCTCCCTGCTCTGAGCCTGGAGAGCAGGGAGAGGATTTCTGGTGTTGACTGACCTGCTCACCTATGCACAAATGCTGCAGGATGGGCAGGGGAAAGAAGAGGCAAAGCCACAGGAGACAGGACATTTGCCGTCCTGCAGCACCAAGAACTGGGTATCAATGTGTGTTTTTTTACTGAGTCAGCACCTCCTGCCAGGAAGGGACAGGTGTTTCTTCCAGATCAGACTAAAATATCCCTGGCTTTCCCCTGTCTTGGGAAGAAACTCGGGTCCTGTTAGCTTGGCTCAGCTTGCATGGGATCAAGCACCAAAATGAGTTCATTGCTGCCCACCTGGCCAGGTCACCTCCATCCTCCTGCAGCCTCACCAGTTCCCAGCAGGTCTCCACTGGTGGAAGATGTTCCTCTGTGCCCAGGGTGCCAGCTTGGCTCTCCCCAGAGGCACAGGCTCTCTCCCTGCCCACCTTGCTTCTATCCCATCCCTGGGGACCCAGGGGGGTTCAGGACTCCCACAGCTCCCACCAGCTCTGCCCCTGCTCCCCCATAAGCCATCCCCCTCCCCGGCTGAGCTGCATTTTCCGCCCGCCTCTGCACGAGCATGGCTCGGCCTTTCTTCCTTTTCATCCCTTTCTCCCTCCCTGAATGCGCTTTGCTTACTTTGGCGGTGCGGGACAGGGAGAGCCCCTCTCCCCCCTCGCTCCCGGGGATCCCCCCGGCAGATGGGGCCGGGATATGAATGTGCACACAGTGAAGCCCCTAAGAGGATTTGCTGGTGCCCTTTTCATTGCGAGCCTTTGTGTGCTGCTCCACTGCAGTGGGACGCCCCCGAGCTCTCCCCCGGCTCCTCTCTCTTCCACTCCAGAAGAAAAGAAAGTGCCTATAAAGGCCTTGTTTGTCCGACTTGTTTGAGAGGACCATATTGCTGTAGGTGCCGCGGGTCTCGGCGTGACAGCGTCGCCCCTTTGAGAGCGGGTGATGTGCGGCTCCCTCCTGGGAGGGTCCGAGCGGGCGGCTTAGCCAGGCGCTGGGAAAAAAAAAAAAAAAAAAAAAGGTTTCAGTTGCATTTCAATGTCCATTGAACCCTGAATCCCCGGAGATGGTTTTTCCAGAGGCAGACAAAGCCACGGAGGAGGAGGAGGAGGAGGCTGGAAAGATGCTTCGTGTCCAGCAGCGGGTGAAGGACCTGCTACCCCCACCCCCCCAAAATCGCATCGCGGAGAGTTGAACAGGGCTGGCAATGCTGCTTTTCCAATGACATCTAGCGGTAAATGCAGGGAAGGAGGAACACGCCGGCTGGGTTTTCCTGGCTGGAGCGCGGCGCCTCCCGCTGCGGCATTTTGCCCTTTGTATGGCAGCAGACAGCCCCCAGCCAAGAGGGGAGCACAAACAAGTGCGCTGCTCCCTGCGCCTCGTCTCGGATTTTCAGGGGCCCTGGAGCCGATGTCTGGGCTGGAAACGGAGGTACAGAGCAGCACACCGAGCTTGTCCCCTCTGGGTCTGTGCTCCAACACGTCCCCCGTGCGTGCTGCCAGCTGCTCAGGGGCAGGTGTGTGACACACATGGCAGGCCTGGGAGGATTTCCAGTGCAGGCAGTGACCCTGAAGCACAGAATATGGCTCCAGGGATGTTCACAGGGCATCTCACCCCAGCTAAGGTGGCCCTCAGGACCTATGGTGGTCCTGATAGGGGGCTGATGGCCAAAAAACAGCCTGGGCTGCTCACTGTTTAACCAAAGTGTGTTGAGGTGTCAGGAAGAGCTTCCATGCCTCACCAGACACTGGAAAACCCACTCTGGAGAGGCTGGTGGTTCATGTCTCCACTACATGAATTTCAGAGCCATTAGAGTGGCTCAGTGCACACCAGAGCACCCACACTGCTGGACCATGAACTGCTGATGGATGTTGTCCCAAGCCAAAAGCCACCACGGAGCCTAAATCCTCTCTTGCACAGCCTCTTCTGCAGCAGATCACCTTGGCACGGGGTACCCAGAGAAGCTGTGGCTGCCCCATTCCTGGGAGAGTCCAAGGCTGGGTTGGGTGGGGCTTGGACCAACCTGGTCTGGCAGAAAGTGTCCCTGCCCATGGCAGGGGATAAAACAAGTTCTCCCCCAACTCAAACCATTTGTTGATTCTCTGACTTGGCACACAGAGCATGGAGGAATGCACCTGCATCACCAGAGAGTGAGAACTTCAGAACTACACTGAGAGCAGGACAAAGAGACCAGAAATACAGGTGCAGGAGGTGACTTTGGGGGTCCTGCACAGAGGCAGAGCAGCTGTAACCTCCATGGATTCTCACAGCTTGTGCCCAGAGCCTGTGACACACTGTGAGCAGTCAGATGTGCAGCTGAACCCATTGGGCTGGAGGGTTCTTCAGCTGGATGATGAAAATTGCAAAAGGAAACCCAGGAATTCCCTGTCTCCTGTGACTCCAGTCCCTCTGAGCAGCTCAATACAAAAGAGATGCCACAGCAAAACCAGCATCAAGGAAAAGCCCATCCACTCTTTAATGCTGGGAGAGGAAAACTGAGTAAAACCCAGCACACAAACAGGTTTTAAAATGAAATACATTGAATCCAGAGTCACAGAGACCAAAATGGGTTGATAATAAATTAGTGATGCTTCCATCTTCCTGGGCTCAGGGTGTTTGAGTGCTCTGGTAGAGGTCCTTGAGGTCACCAGTGCACAATGTTCAGGCACATTCAATGTTCCTATATTGGATTTTATGAGAAATAAAAGAAAACGAGAGAAAAAGCAGAAAAAAATTGAGACAGAACCACACAGAACATGAAAGATCCTTTGAGGGCCATAGGATGATGAAGAAGCCTATCCAAAGAAAGAGGACAAGCCTCCTGAAAAACCTTCAGGTCACCTCTTCCTTCTCAGTCATGCTCTCTATTGTCCTCTGAGGTCTCAGCCTGGCAAATGCCAGGAGTATCCCCCTCCATGTCCTTGTGGACAGTCATTGGTGGCTGCATGTTGCAGCTGGGAAGGAAGAGTTGCTACAGCATTTCCCAAACTCTCCTGGCATTGGTTTCTCCTTCAAAAAAGGTTTTTCTCTCCTCTCTTTCCCTGCTCAGTGAGGACACAGGTCTGAACAAACACTGAGTTTCAGCTCCTTGCTCTCCAGCAGCCTGAGGGATCTGTGCAGTGGAGGGGGAGACTGAAGGACTGAGACACAACTGCTGGGACTCATCCCAAACCTGGGGACAGAGTTGGAGCAACTGTGGTGGATCCACATGGATATCAAAAGGAGAAATCCATCTAGTCCTGGCCATCCAGCCCACCCAGGAGATCATCCAGTGCTGGGGAGGGCCAGTTGATCCTTGCCTTTCTCCAGGGAGGAGGTGCTCAGGGTGCCCCATGTTTTTGCCCCACATCCTGAGGGACCAAGCTCCCCCTGGAGCTCTGCAGAGCTCAGGCATCATAACAGGAGCAGAGTCCAAATCTCAGTGGCTGTTGGTGCCACAAATAGCCTGGAGATCTCCAGGAGCCAAAACTCTGCACAAAACCCTCATGTTCCCAGAGCCTGACTCTGTGCCCAGCCCTCATGGACACCCTCAGGCTGCAGGACTGGATGTGTAACACACACAGTCACCTCACACAGCAGAGGACATCAGGCCATGCAGCCCACGATGGCAGGGGTGAATCCCCAAGAGTCATTCACCCAGGGAAGGGCAGGGTTGTCCAGCTTCCTCCCAGGGATGTGCAGGGTTGTTCAGCTCTCTCCTGGCTCCACTGGAAATGCCACCAATGACCCATTGCTGTTCCCATCCCCTTGATGATTACACACATGTCAGCATTTTCAGAAAAAAGCTCTCCTGGCATTTCATGGGAACAGAAGGGAGCACTGGGCAGTACCACACAGGCCCTGGGGAGCTGCCACCCTCACCCCAGAGCTCCAGCCCGTGCTCTTTCTGAGGAAGCCAGGACAGCAGGGTCACAGGTATTCCTTGTTTACAATCCAGATGGGAATCCCAGGTATGTGTCCATGCACACTGCATGCATTTCCCTGGAGACCCTTCTTCTGCACATGGCAGTGTCTTGCTGTGCTGTGGGCTTCAAACTGCCTTATTTTTTCCCCCTCTGTATGTAAATGCAAGTTTTTAGGGTAGAGTGAGGCTGTTGAGTGCAATCCTGGCCTCTTCCAACGCAGTACTGCCTGCCCAGCTTGTGCATGGCTCTGGCCCTGACTGTTGTGTGTGCTCTACCTGGTGTTTGTGTGTTTTGTGGTGGCACCTGTGCCCTGTGTGATAATCCATGTGATCCTCCACCCTGCCTTGTGTGAGGCACGTGGGTTCATTTGTGACAGGATGGGGCTGGGGGTCACCTGAGCCTTTCAGCCTGTACAGCAAACTGAGGGCTGAAATCCACACACAGCTCCAGTGGGGTGGGCAGCACAGGGTATGGAACAGAGCAGAGCTGTTCCCCCTGCAGGGAAACTGAGGCATTCGGGGGGAGGGTGTGGGTGTGTCACTGATCTGTCCCCAGTCACTGATTTGTCCCTGGATACTGCTAGGAACCAGTAGTGGAAGGATAAAACGTTTGCCTTTCCTTTTTCTTGGAGAAAACCTTTGGAGAGGAGAGCAGGGCTGTGCGAGGCTCTCCAGGCCTGCATCGTGACAACTTCAGCGCTGCTTTGGGGATTTTGCCAAGAGCCCGGTCCCGTATCACAGCAGGGGATGCCCATCATGGCAAAGCATCCCCATCACGGCAGAGCATTCCCAGAATGCCAAAGGATGACAGTCGCATCGGAGCGTTCCCGGAGTGCCTGAAGATCCTCAGCGCAGCCGCCCGTGCCGCATGGCTCCTGGTCTCGGTGGGTGGGGGACAAACCTGAGCTCACTGCGGCGCGTCTCTCAAGGGGTTAAGGACACGCACGGGGCTAGGCAGGCCCAGGCCGTGCATCGGTCCCGCATCCTCGCATCCCCTCCCGCCGCTCCGCCGGGGCGGCACCGCGGAGATGTCGCTCGGAGCCGGGCGCAAGAGGGCGGGAGACAGCGGGAAGCGGAGCGGAAGGAGCCGAGCCCCGACGTCCAGGCGATCTGTGCCTGGAGCTGAAGCAGGCCAGGCTCCTTATCCCGCACATCCCCATGGAAACCTTGGCCCCGCCGCCCCGCCTCGCACCCGCGCCCGATTTTAGGTTGCCGGTGGCCGCGCTGGTCCGGGGGACCAGGGGGGGCTGTCCGAGGCTGTCCGGCTCCCCGACACCCAAGGGCACCTGCCGAGGCTGCCAAAGCTGCAAAAGCAGGGACTGAGCCCTTCCTCCCACCTCCGCCCGCATCCACCCCTCTCGGCAGCATTAGGAACCTCCAGCAGTATCCCCAGGCAGAATTCCTGAGGATCATCCCCAGGCAGCATCCCTACGCCTCCGGATCCAGCCCCGGGAGGATCTCTGCCCCCCGCAGCCGGCCCTGGGAGCATCTCAACCCCTCGATCGAGCTCGAGGTGCGTGGGATGGGGTGCCCTACCACGGAGGGCTGCTGCGCACCATGGACCCCACCCCGCTTCTGTCTTTCCTCTCCTGCGCCCCCCTCCCTGTACGAGTCCCCTGAATGCTCCATTTGAAGCTAATTCCGGCTGAAATCTGGTTTGCTTTCCAACGTTGCTGCTTTAAATTGGAGAGATTGACCTTGTAGCAGGAGGTGACATGCAGATGCACATCAGCAGCCCGTCAGAGCGGCGGCGGGGGCTGGGGGGGTGCGGAGCCGCCTCGGGGACACGCCAACTATTTTATGAGTAATTTAATATCTGGAACACAGACTTTTCATTCCCAGAGATCTGCTGGGGAAAGAAAGAGCCTTTCTGCAGCCCTGCGAAGGCTGTTACTCATAAGGAGGCAGAGCAGAAAGAAAAGGGCTGGGATTTAACTCCTTGGTGGCCAGCCAGCTTAGAGCCTCCTGGCTCCCGGTCCCTGCAGAGGGCCAGGAAAAGCAGGAATTCCCTGTGCACCTCTGAGTGGGAGACAAGCCAGGCTGTGTTGATCCAGGCAAAAGAAGCAATTCCTTCTTCCCATTCAAATTCAAATCCAAGCCTGGGTGAGGATGGAGGGAACAAACTTAACAGCAGCCCTGAAATGAGGTTTGGGGTTGGAGCTGATGTCTCTACTCCCTTCTCTGTCCCAGACTGGTTTCTGCTGTATCAAACCTCACAGGAGTCTCCCTGGGGTTGGGACCACACTCCAGTGGCACCAGTGCACCCAGGGGATCCATGCAGGGAGCTCCCACCCTGCTGAATGAAGCCATCGTGTGTGACCTCAGGACCCACCAAAGCTGCGATTTGCTGCTGTGTCCCTTTGTGATGCCTGTGACATCCCAGCAAGCACAACCCAGTGCCCTGTCCCAGTAATGCCTCTGTCCAGAGCATTCCAGCACCTTGGCACAGCACTGAACCCATGCAGGGATTCCCATACGGCTCCTGCTTGATATTATGGCTTGGAGAAGGGAAGGTGAAACAAAAAAAATCCCTCAATATTTCACTCCATAACCTGGCCTAAGGGCAGAAGAGACAGTGGACAGCAGCCACCAGCCTGGCAGCAGGAACTGTGGCTCAGAGCTGGGAGGCTGAAGGGAAGGAAATGCTCATGGGCTGTTCGAGATGGAGCTGCTGCCAAGGGAAAAGCCTCCCTTTAAGGAGCAGTGCCATGAGCCATGTGGGAGAAGCTCTTTGGAAGGGCTGGCATGGGAAGCTGACCCAGGGGGTCCTGTCAGGAAGCCTGGACCAAGCAAGGATGGTTTAGGAAGGGCTCTTCCTTGGTTATAGCAGATACTGGGAACTCCTGGGCTCAGTGCAAACAGATCAGCACCTTCAAGCTCCATGGTGTGTGCTGGTGGTGTTAGACTAGACCGTGGTACTGATATCCTTGGCTCCATCTCATTGAAAAAACAGCATGGTTGTGCTTTCATTCCCCCAGCTCAGCTTCATTTCCATGAATACTGACAGGCACACCCATTTTCCACATCGGATCCTGCCAGAGTCCTGATTATGCCAAGACTGGAGCTTTGGCACAAAGGAAACCTCCAAACCCCCAGCTAAACGATGTAGGAGAAACCTCCATGTGAGTTTCTTGCTGGTCCCTATTTCTCTGTGCCTGGAAGCAGGAAGATTTTATTTTAAGTCCCTGACAGCTCTGTTGGTGTCTGTGCTCCTGGTTCCCTCCCTGTCCTGCTCAAGTGGCCTCCAACACCAACAGACCAAACCACACCACGGTTTCTTGGCAAAACAATGACATACCTAAAACTCTTGAAGTCACCTTGAAACACTTCCTGCCCCAACTTCAGCATCTGGTGGGCATCTGGTGGCACAGCCCTACCCTTGGCAGTGGCCTGGCTCTGCAGATGAGGGTC
Source organism: Thryothorus ludovicianus (assembly GCA_013397245.1). NCBI lineage: Eukaryota > Metazoa > Chordata > Aves > Passeriformes > Certhiidae > Thryothorus > Thryothorus ludovicianus. The sequence goes on from VZTB01010577.1 coordinate 179,511, forward strand.
ACAGCATCACCTGGTGAAGGACAGACTGTGGCTGGGTCCTGGGGAGGGACTGCAGCTGCCCTGAGAATAAACCTCAAAGAGAGTGACAAGGAACAGAATGTGCGTGTCAGGGGACAGCTGCAAAGCACACACAGAGCAGAGGGAGTGTGCACAGGGCAAGGGGAATTGCACAGGGGGCCTGTGCACAGGGGGAGTGTGCACACACAGCACAAGCAGGAGCATGGCCAGAGCCCCAGGACAGCTCTGTCCAAGCTGGGTGAGAACAGATCCTGCAGGTTTGTTCCCACGTGCAGCCATGCCAGGTTGAAGCATGGGCTCAGGCACCCATGGGGAAGTTGTGAGGAATTAATTAAAGATACAAATTGGCCCTTTCCTGAGTAACATTGATCGTGGTGCTTCCCTGACCCACCCTTACCACCCACAGCATCTGACCCTGCACAGGTTTCTCTCCAGCTCTCCTGTTAATGCTTTTGTTGTTCCAAGATTACCTTGTTTCCATGGAATAATGAATCCTGGACCAAAGAGCAGGGCAGGAGGTTCAGGAGCAGGACTAGGTTGGTCCTGCTGTTCCTGGGATCGCCAGGCAGGACAGGTGGAACTGCCAGCACAGCACTCAGCCACCCAGGTGCTTTTAATTTTTCCCAGTGTGTTCCTGAGCAGCACAGGGGGTCTGGCTGAAGGACTGATTGCTGTGCACAGGAGGAAGCAATTCCAGCTCCTGTGCAGGGTCCCATGCCAAGGGACATTTTGGCTCTGGCCTCAGTGAGTGCTGCAGCAGCTTGAGAGGAGGGGGTCCCTCCAGCTGAGGGGGTGCAGTCTGTGGCTTTGGGGTTTCCTGCAGGGTCAGGAATGAGCTGCCCACCTGAGATGCCTGGGAAGAACTGAAGGGTGGTGTTGCATCGACCAGCACCAGTCCCAGCACCCTCTGGGCCCCATTCCCCATCCATTCTGGATACCCAGGGGTTGGGAGTTCAGTGGTAGCCTCAGGGGAGCAGGCAGCTGCCACCCCACAGGGCCACTGCCAGAGGTGGCATTGCTGGGTGCTGGCTGAGACCCGTGGGATGAAATGATGCCCTCTGCACCTCTGGGCAGCAATTCCTTCTGCATCTTTGGGAAGCCATTCCCTCTGCACCTCTGTTTCCCAGCTGTGTAAGCACCTGCACTTGCAGCTGCTGGTACCTGCACTGCCCTCTGACTTTCCCCAGGCACAGTGAAACCCCCAGAACTCTTTTGGCTCGTACTGGTCAGAAATATATTTTTCAAATAACACCAGCTTTATTCCTTTACACTGTTTCAAAAATCAAAAATTATATCAATTACCTGGAAAGGCAGAAAGCTCCACCTTGGTGTCCAACAACATCCTGGGCCCCTTCCTCCAGAGCTTTCTGCTGCCAGTGCCTGT
>VZTB01010579.1:0-17277 GCA_013397245.1 Thryothorus ludovicianus
GGAACTCTGGTAAGTACCAGGAACTCAGACCTCGGAGTGGGGGGGTTAGTGCTCTGTTGGCTTTTTTTTTCTTAATATTAACACCATATAGCCTGCTGTGTATCAAATAAAATTTTGCATATCCCATACACCATCTTTATATTTCTTCTGCAGATGACATCACATTGAATTGAAANTTCAGGCCTTGGAGTGGGGTGGTGGGGGGAGGTGGTGTTAATGCTCTGTTATTTTGCATATCCCATACATCATCTTTGTATTTCTGGTTTTTGTTTCTTCTGAAGATGACATCACATTGAATTGAAAGAGTAACAAAGCTCCAGCAATGATGCTGTTAAGTTTTACTTTATTTGCATTCTATTCCTTCCTTCAAAGGTTTTCCAAATTTCACTTTCAAATAAACCTTGAATCAAAAGTAAACACCCTAGTCCAGCAACAGACTAGCTTTGTGCAGAAAGACAATTTTTAGATAAGACCTTCTTTTTGGAAAACAAATCAAACCCACTGGTGAATAGAAGCTAATACATACATGGTAGTCATAAGACTTTGAAGAAAATTCTACCCTGTAATCCTCTGGAGGAGAATAGAACCTCTCAGTCATGAACAGAAGAGATTAATTTAGATTAAAGATTTTGTGTAAAATGTAAGTCAATTTTATTATGGATTTGTCCTTTCCAAAGGATCAATAGACTCTGGCACCTGGTGGAATGATGCTAAATGGCTCAAGAATTACACACAAATAAAAAGTTAGATGGTTTTCAGTCCCTTTTAATGTGAAAAACTAGGTGTGCTTAAAAAAGTAGACTAGATTTTAGTGAGCTTACATCAGCTCTTGGGACCATTGCAGAAGTTAGGTCAACAGCCAGGCTGAATGGAGGAAAGGGAACCAATGCTGAAATCACATGTAGAGTTTGCAGTCAAATGACTTCTCAAAGTGAGAAAGGACAGACAGGCATCTGCCCTGAACTAGAAAGTAGCAGCTGAGTCAGAGTCATAATATTGTTTCTCACTCTCATGGACTTCTGAGGTTTTGTGCTTTTAATGTGCTAAAAAGCAGATTTCTAAACCTATAACTAAATTTTCTTGCTAAAGCCAGGCCAATGAGCCCTTTAATCACTGTGAAGACACAGCAGTTACAGCAAACAGCTTAAATTCCTAACTCAGCATCCTGTTTGGAGTTCACATGCATACAGCATACATCCACAATCTGTAAACCAAAGAAGGGGGCAACAACAACAAAATAAAAACAAATCCCAAGAAAACAAAACTGAAGCAGTCACCAAGTGAAAGCCAACTGGAGAATTTCTTACCTTTAGGACCTTTACGACCAATCTCACCAGGGGGCCCTTTAAGGCCAGGCAGGCCACGGGGACCAAGCTGTCCTGGGAAACCATTTTCACCTGCAGGTCCTGGAGCACCTGGAGGCCCGGGTCGGCCAGGAAGACCTGGAGCACCAAACTCTGGCCTCCTAAGACTGGCTGCCAGCTGAGCTAATTGTTCTGCAACAAGCAGGAGGACAGAGTTATGGAGTAAGTGAATGTGAACAAAGAGATTCCCATGATCACTGCAGAGTGTATGTTCACTACTACAGGAACTGACAGATTATTCTACAGCACTTCCTTTTTTACATGGCTATTTACAAAGTTCATTACATATAAGGTATTATCTTATGGTAGAATAAGATATTTATCCTATTTTTGGAGTTTTTAAAAAAAATATCCTGTTAAGCAGTATCAAGAACAGTAACAACTACTAAAAATTTTTAAAACATGAGCAGTAATTTCAGTAAACTCTTAACATTTCAGAGGCATAATAATCCAAACGACATCTTTAACAGCAAGTAGTGAAAAATTTCTTTTGTGTTTGCAGGGCAGCATAAATTTCTCAACTCAGTAAATTCCATGCACCATATTAGAAAAGCTTCAGAGTTCTGTGTGGGTCAAGAACTCAGCAAATTAGGGTTAATTTATATTATTTCTGTATTGTTGTAATTCATGGTAAGTTATCTCCAGAAACCTCTCTCTGCATTCCTCTTCTTTTCACCTATTTTGCACAGCTTGTTTGCTGAAATCTAATAGTGAATACAAAAGGCTAAAAGCTTTCAGTGAAGCTTGTACTTTTGTGTATGTAAACACCACAAGTGATCTGAATACAAAATGTATGTATTTCACACAACTACTCTGGTCTATGGCCTGCTCACCACAGCAGTAGTGTGGAATCAACAGGCAGTTCAATTAGGCTACAAAATATGTATAAATAAGGGACTTCCTTATAGTGAGTCTGCTTTCGCTTTTGGAAATATTTTCCACCAAGTCCCCTGCTGAGGACATGCAATTTTTTCTGGGTAAGCATGGGGAAGATCTTGGTTGCTTCCACATAAGTAGATGATCCCAATTTAAATGCACAAGAAACATCAAATACTTTTTAGCCTATTTACCTTGCATGACTCTCATGCAAACCTGTTTAATGTGCTGATCACTTGGTTCTTTTCCCTAGGATTAAAAAAGAGAGTTTTAGTAAAACAGTTGATGTCACACTTACATTTTATGAGTGTGCCTGATACAAAAAAATGCTGTCAATAAACAGTTGTCACAGTTTAACGCCAGCTGGCAAAACACCACACAGCTGCTCACACTCACAGCCCACACCCGTGGAACAGGGGAAGAAAAAGAAGTTTAATAAATAAAAAATAAGAAGAAGTAGAGAAAAGGGTAAGAAAAAGCGGAAGAGGAAAATAAAATACAAAAAAAGACAATGATAATAAAAGTGATACAAATGAAAGCAGTTGCTCACCACTCCCACAGGTTTTCTCTGGTTACATGGCTGAGCATGATGCCATATGGTCTGGGATATCCCTTTGGTCCATTATGGTCAGCTCTCCCAGCTGTGCCCCCTCCCAATTTTTTGTGCACCTCCAACCTACACACTGATGCTGCAGTGTAAGGAGCAGGAGAGACTGATTCTATGCAGTGTTCATGAGTAACTGAAACATCACAGGATGGCTTGGGTTGAAAGGGACCTTTGAAACCATCTAGTTCCAGCTGTCCTCAGGGCCCCTTTTAACCTGGCCTTAAACTCTTGACTGACTCCAGTCATCTCAGGGTCATGGGTTCGTGCCCCACGTTGGATAGAACCTGATGATATGTCTTTGGAAAGCACTGAAATAACACAGGATCAGCTTCTGGACTAAACACCCAAAAGGGCACCAGGAGCTCAGCCCTTGGCCACCAGGCCTGGCCTGGGCCTGGCCTTTCCACCAGAGGAACCGACAGCAACTGAGCCGAGCTACAGCCACGAGAGAGACTTTCTGGCATCTCTGCGGAGCGGCGAGAGGTTTTTGTTGTTCAGGGTTGTTCCCTTCATTTGTTGGGCTGGGGAGTGTTTTATCTGTTAAATAAACAACTTTTTCCACTTTCTACCAAGGAAATTTTTTTTCCTATCCTGATTCAGCTAAGGGGAGGGGTGGTTCATTTAGAGGTTTGTTTGTTTTCCTTTCTTCCCCTCTCCCAAATTTGCCCTAAACCAGGACACTCTTCCAGGGATGGAGCATCCACAACTTCCCTGGGTGACCTATTAGTACCTCTCCATTCCTGCAGTAAAGAATTTCCTCCTAATATCTAATCTAAAACTATGCTCTTTCACTTTGAAACCATTACCCTTTTCCTGCTCCCATCAGGGTGCTATAAAGATTATTTTCAGCACAAATCCAAAACATAACCCCATACCACTCATGAAGTAATTTAACTGTATCCCAAACAAAAACAATCCATGAGTCACTAAAAGGGGTTCCAGCTCCTGCAAGTGCAACTTTTCCAGCAGATGCCAACTTAACTAGCAGTGTAAAGTCTGTGAGTGATGCTCCTTTGTATCAAACGTTCTGATTTCATGTACACTACAGGGGTGGGGTGGGCACAAGAAAACAGAGCTGAGCTGAAAGCTGTGGCCCCAAGGACATGGCTGTGTACAACCCAAGATTGCTCTGGTGTACTCCTATGTCTGACAAGAGGCACACTGTACTTCAGCTTGGCATGTGTACATGCAGAACAAGGAGTGGTGTGAGTGAGACATAAAGGTACAAAAGATACCAATACATGGAAGCAGCACTTACAGCTGGCCCTTCGCTGCCAGGCAGGCCTGGGGCACCCTGCTCACCAGGCAAGCCTCGTGGCCCAGGTGAGCCTCGTGGCCCTTCCATGCCAGGCAGTCCCCGACTTCCCTCAGGTCCACGGGAACCAGGGTCACCAGGATTGCCAACCTGACAAAGAAAGAGAGGAATTTCAAAGGACTGCTGTACTAGTGATAGACTTTTTCTGATATATCAAAATGGTGACAGGAGCTATTCACAAATGCAAAGAAATGAGTGATGAAATGCAGCTGTTCTACTAGTAAAATAATTTTTTTTTTAAAATAAGCAACTAGATTCAGTAGTTTTATGATTTTTAAAAGGTCTTTACTCTTCACTTACAGGGGAGAAGTGGAAAAATAATCTATTCTGTTAAAATAGGTAATAAAGAATTAATAGTGACATGCTCAAGATGGCTCTCTGCCCTCATGTATGTCAACATGGAATATTTCTAGACATTAGTGCTGCTTAAGGTATGAAAATTCCAGCTCCCTTCTTGCTCCAAGTGCCTTTCATGTCCTTCTGTAGAGAGTACCACAGGTGTGAGCCTCTACTGTGTAGCCCCAGGCTGTTTGGGAACACATATTTTTGCTTTGTTTACTCTGTTAGAGGCAGGGCTAGTTCTAGTGCCTATGCTGGAGCTTGCTGGCAGAGGGGAAGGAACATCCTCACACCAACTGACATTGACAAACTGCCTGAACAGATGCAGTGCTGCCTTATTTAACTCAGAGAAGGGGTAGAAAACTATTCCTGACCCTGGGGAATAAAGGCATTGATGGAACTATATCAATATGTCCACTTAAGCACATTGTGTAAACAAAGCTAGAGCTTCTGCTCCAGTAAATCTACTAAGAGTTATTAAATATCATGCAGAGGGAGATGGATGCCAGCAGGCAATTCTGAATGATTGTATTTGATTTGATTGGCAATGTTCTGGTAGCAGGGTGTCTGCAGGGGTGGCTTCTCCAAGTAGCTGCCAAAAACATCCCTCATATCCAGCAGAGCCAACATCAGCCAGCTTTGAGACAGACCTGCTGGCCAATGCCAGGGATGTTAGTAAAGCCTCTGGGATAACATACTTAAGGAGGAAGAAATTATTGCCCAGGAATAATTTCAGCCAGAGAAGAGTAGGGTGAGAATATGTGAAATAAACACATTTGCAGACACCAAGATCAGTGCAGAAGGAGTGGTAGGTGATGCTCCCCTTTTGCTTTACTTCCCATTATCCTACTTTTGCTCTGATTGGTAATAAATCAGTTCATTTCCCCAAGTCTGCCTTGGCCATGACTGTAACAGGTGAGCGATCACTCCCTGGTCCCTGATCTGGGCCCATGAGCTTTTTGTTGTATTTTCTCTTCCTTGGCCAGTTGGGAAAGGGAGTAGCAGTGTGGCTTTGGTGTACACCTGATGTCCAGTCAAGGTCAAACCACCACAGTTGCTTTCAATACAAGTTATTTTACTCCTATTAACCAATAGTAGTAATAACAAAGAAAAATAACACGCAAAAGAAAAAAATCCATGCAAAAAAAAAACCCAAAACAAGAAGGAAAAAAAACCTACATACTCATGACTTCCCAAATCTACCGGGAAAAAAAAAGAAAAGAGAGCAACACCTGCTGAAAGAGATGCTAAAGAACAAATTATTCAGCTATGATAGCAGTTAAATCCACAAGGTGGAACCATTTTGGTCCCAGGTGTGCTGCCTCCCAGCCAGCCAATGGCTGTCCCTATCACTACAAAATTCAAAGAACATTAAGGAGACAGTATAATTGCTTTTATGGACTGTGCAACTGGGAAGCCATCATTCCTTTCTTCCCCATCCTGGTGAGTTATCTGGTTATCAGAGATTACTCATTCCTGTGAGTGTACTCACTGGGATGACAAGCACTTCTAGGCTGACATCAAGACATGAAGATTTGAAAAATCTAGGTGGATAAAAATATGGATTTCTCTTCTAATATATCTCTTCCTCATGTCCTTCTTTTAGGACCTTCATGAGCAGTAAAAACTCTTTAGTTTGCATTTGCTCAGCCCAAAAGTTACCCAGGACACTGTTTTAGGTTGCAATGCAAGACGTAACCAGAGGTATCACCATCTGTTGAAACCAGGTGGAGCAGTGTTCTGTATCCCTTCCATGACCCGTCCCTCATAACTCTGGGATGGGGCAGATATCCTCTGTTAATGGGCCGGCTGTTAAAACCAGGTGGGGCAGTTTTCTTTATCTCTTCCATGACCCATCCTCCACCGAGGGAGATATCTTCTGTCAATGGGCCATTGAGTCTCACTGCATGGCTGATAAAATTACATCATCCCATTGGGGGATGCTCCACCCAGGGGGAGGAGCCAAGCATTTCCTGCCTGGATATTAGCTGAGAATTGGAACACTGCAGTCAGCCTTTTCCACTGTGTTCTCAAGGAAAGACCAAGCCCATCTACACCAACACTGGACCTTCATAGGAAACTTACACCCTTCTACAGGATCACTGCTTCAACAGAACCACATCCGTCACTCCAGAAGGCCTGCAGCCACCATTTGATTGGACTGCTACCAACACCCTGACCCACAGACTGTCAGGGTATATTCTGACTCTGCCAGAGTTTTTTTTACTACTGCATTTTTATATTAGTTTTCCTAATAAAGAACTGCTATTCCTATTCCCATATCTTTGTCTGGGAGCCCCTTAATTTCAAAATTATGATAATTTGGAGGGAGGGTTTACATTTTTCATTTAAAGAGATGCTCTTGCCTTTCTTAGCAGACACCTGTCTTTCAAACCAAGACAAACACTAATAACAGAAGCACAGGATTTTTTCTTCTGCTCAGCCTCAGTTCCCCATAGAGAGAACTGTTGGTATTTTAGTATCACAGCTCATACTGTCAGATGCTATAACAATCCAACTGTTCAGTGAGCCTGAAAAAAAAATAATTAATTCAGCTCTCCAGATATTTTTTATGTGACATACAAGATTTTTTTTCCACATCAAAGTTATCATTTTGCAATAAATGATATATAAAAAAATAAAATTATTTTTAAAAACAAAAACAAAATAAAACAAAATAAAAATAAAATAAAAACACAATAAAAATAAAAAAAAATAAAGGAATCTGGGCCATAAATACTTCTGATTTCATAGACATCACAATCCTGCTGCCAGCTTTTTAACAGTGGCATGCAGCCATTGCACTGAGCCTCCTTTCTGTACACCTACTGTACAAAGAGTACATTCATTTTCTTTTAAAAAAAATTGTTGGCCAGAAAACTGCTACTGAATGATGCTTCTCTTTTATGGAGTTAGAATCCAGGAAACTAATTCCTTTGCAAAGCTAATTCATTTTAATGTTAACTGTATTCAAAATTTAAACGGAAGAAAAGCTACTAAAACTCATTCCGTTTAACTGCAATAAAGAGTTTGGCTTGTTATTTGCATTTTTCTTTCCTTAAACCAGAAAACTATCTATACGATCTATTAGATCTCTGTATTTCTGTAGCAATGTTACTTATTATACTTACAGCTCCCTTTGCTCCTGGCAATCCCGTGTCACCCTAAAAAAAAGATAAACTATATTAGAAGAGAGTCTCCTTACCACAGACATTACAAATGCAGTAAATATGACACAGTTTTTTTCCAATATTAAAAGAAATTTCATATATTTAGTTGATTTATGCAAAATTGCACCACAAATAATTACAATCCCTTTGAGAATAAAACTTTTATTTTGATTGAGTTTTGTACAATTCCTTTCTCAAAAACTTTTCTGTAAGGTGCAAATGAGAACGCGTGTTTGTTATAATTTGGTTTGTATTGCTTCTCTTGGAATTGCACACGTTGCTCTAACCTCCCAACACAGCTACATCACAGGACAATCATAGATAGAAGGTTTCCTGGAAACCTTTAGAAGAAGCGTTTTTTAAACCAGGATTTTCTAGTTTCTATAAAGTGACAGAACAACAGATATCAGTGCTGCATTAGTGCTGAAAAACTGCAAAAGAAACTACCTAAAGATCTGTGAAGAAAAAAAACTCTACAAATTCCTATTTCCAGCAATCTTTCTCCTAGCTTCAACAATACTAAAATCCCTTGATCACTTGAATGAGAATAGCACTATTCAGGAATTTTTAGGTTTTGCTCTCAACTGGAAAAAAAAACCCAACTTTTGAAATCTTGTAATCACCTGTGAAATAGATTAACATGAAAACACCAAGGAAACTTGGAGTATTTTCTGTAAACTGTATTTTCCCAGTTCCTAAATGACATTGGTGAAATAACTGGTTTCCTGTCAAAAGCCTATCTGTTAATGAATCTGTCATAATTGAAAGAGAAATAACTGTTATCCATTTAAAACTGGTCTAGCTGGTAGCACACCTGAACAACCCATAATACTGCTTCCCAGGAATCTGTAGAGTGATTCTAATGCTCAGTTACTGGGCATCTAGCTCACTAAGGCTTTCAAAAATGCAGCCTATGGGGAAAAAACTACTTATATGCAATATCACAGTGCCGCAGTCTCATCCCAGTCCACTTCTCCTCTCTCTAATCACTGGTTGCAAATCAGATTTCCAAAGATAAAGTCAATACAAAATATTTCCTTTAAGTGTGAGTCATTAGGGTTATTTATTAACTCTCTTGTTTCACCTAAATTAAACTACTTGCACATCCTCACTGCCTCAAACACCAAGAATTTATGTGCCTGTATATGCATGTATATATATATATTTTTATACATAAACACTATATATGTGTATCTATAGACAAACACAGGCACATCTTTTTCTTCAATGCAGTCTGTACTATATTGTACACCTAACAGAACCTGTCTATTTCAGTGCTTTCCAAACAGCAGGAATAGAGTAACTAGGCAAATAGAGATGCTGAGCTCTGGAAGGGCCAGCTGGTACAAAACTGAAAAGTGCTTTTCAATGATGAAAACATAATGCTCGAAGCACTCTGACAATACTTCATATTTTTAATTTACAGCAACACTGTAATATTATATGAAGTAAAGGAAAAAATAGCATCTTACTAAGTCACCCTTTTCTCCTCCATCTCCTTCTGCTCCAGGTGCACCCTATATCAAAGGAAGACATACTGTTAGCCTTCAGATTTAGTCAACATTATGCAACATTTGGTTCTGTGATTTTAAAATCCCATGCTCTCTAATATGACTTACTTGTTCACCCTTAGGTCCTGGTTCACCCACCGAACCCTAAAAGGTTAAAGATCAAAAATTAAAAAAAAAAAAAGAGAAGTCTTCAGAATTTTATAGTTCAAGTTCTAAAGCACAATAAATGTTATTTGATCCTAAATTTCACATTCATGCAAGAGATCTTTAAAACTCCAAATTTTTAAGAACGACAATGAAAGCACTTAAATCTTACTATGTAATTTATGTGACAGAGTGAAGGCAAGTACTAGTATGGAACATATAATCCACCTCCACACTGTACAGTACAGATTCTGACTGTTTAACAGTACTTCTCCCTTTTACATGACAAATGCTCTTGCAGCTGCTACAGGTCTCCTCTGAGAATTGCTTAGAAGCTACAAGCAAATAAACCCAGTAAGTGTATCACTTTTTCTAGCACTATTGTATATTCCTTATTTGCTGTAGGCTATTCTAGCCCTGCTAATGTGGGAAAAGCAGAGAGACATCCACAAGTACAGTCACAATCTTGTCCTGTGTGCTGTTTAATTCTCACTGTCTTTTAGCAAGCCTCTGTCTAGAATTTTGATAATTTTAGTCAAAGCTGAAGGGCTTGTATCTTAAAGTTAATACTCCTTTCTAAAAAGAAATTGGATTGCATTTCATCTTAGAATCCTCTAACAAAATGTACCTGCGTGGACAGGCAGAAAACAAAGAGAAATAAATTAATGACCCAATTAATTTCAAACATATGTAATTTTTTTTCTAGATCAAAATTATTGTTTTTAGAACATCGTTTAGTAAAATCTTTTTGTATTTGTATTCTATTAAAAAACCAGTCATATCATCCTTTCAATATTCTTTGAATTTTGTGCATGTTCAAAGACATGCATTCCAAACAAACTATAACTGTGCCTAATAATCCTGATTTTGTCTAACAGACAGAGATGCAGCAGTGTCTCTCCCACTTCAGAGATCCATTTAATTTACATAAGATACAGGCACACAGACTGGTGTAATTTTTATGAATTTAATGAATTCTGACACTTTCTCATGTTCTTGAAGATGAACAGCTAATGCTAAATTATCCACAAAGTTAAGCAGTATAAATGACAGAACTATTGAACATTCTGACTTTGTCAAACAACACTGAAACTATTTTGTCTGAAGTGTTCTCCATTTTATGCCTTGTTAAGGTTTCCCAGTTACACAAAAAAGACATTGGTTTCCAACCTAACACTGTTTTGGGGGTTCTTTTTCTCCCCTTACTCTTCTTTAGAGCAATAAAACTGCCAATAGATTAAGCTGACAGAGAAGAAACTACTCCCTTTGTGAGCCTTGTCCTGAAATGTTTGTATAAGCAAACATAAAAATCACAACTGAAACTATTGGAATCTATACTACATTGACTCCAAAAATTGCAATGGAGGCAATAAGGCAAGATGTCAAATTATGAAAATACTCACTTTTCTTGACATACTGCCTATCTTGCAAAAATCCCTCTCAAATCATACTCAAGAACTATCTGCAAAACTGCCTGTGAGCATGATCCAAAACTGTATCAGAGGCTACTTTAACTACTTAGCAGCACAAAGGATCATGTTGCTGTGCCAAGGTCTGGCACTTACCTTGGTGCCGTTTAACTAACTAAAATAGACAGAACCTGAGTGTATAAAACCAATCCAAAATACATGAATCAGATACAGCTAAAGTGGTGAATTTGGGGGTTTGTGTGTTGTGTGGGCATAGTCACCCTGTAAGATTCACTGAAGCCTAAGCCCATTGCTCTTATATTGCTTTGTACTGCCCTCTCTGCTAGACTATGTCAGGTGTGTGCCTGGTGCACACAGCTCCTCTGCCAGACTAGTGGCAGTCTGGTTCATGCTCCAAAGGAGGCAGAGACCTAGGCTGTGAGCTCCTTTTCCAACCTGAAAACCCACCCAGGCACAGTGTGATGTGGTGAGGATTGGTCCATGTGGGCTTGGAAACAGGAACATTGACCCTGCAGGTAGCACACAATATTATGCTGGTAATATTCAACTATTATGTCCATCAAATTTTGTCAGTTCTCATTTTTACATATTACTTCAGTAAAATTCTGGTGGTATCTTTGGTGGTGATTTATTTTTAAAGTGGTCATCACCTACGTGTAGACAAGATGCAAGCAGATAGTACACAATATTAAACAGTTTTGGGATCAAGAATGACTACTGATATATCAAATTCATGAATTCTACTGGCTTCTGGCTGCTATTCACATCAACACTTATCATGTAGATACAGCTACACAACAGAACTTTATAGGATCTCTGTGCACAAAACCATGAAGTTTTGAAATCAGAAGGGGAAAAACAGTTACTTCAGCCTAGAACTTACTCCTAGAAGGTTTGACCCAAAGACTGGGGTTAACAGGCTACAGAGACACCTGTTTCCAACATGACAAGGTTGTTAAAGACTGATGCAGATGTAAAAGCTGAAGGGAAGAGGAAGGATAGAGTGGCACAATGCTCTCCAGGCTTGTGACTTGGAAGAGATATGGCAGGCCAGTGCTGCTGGCAAGGCTGCAGCCATGCTAAGCCTGCCCCAGAAAAATCACTCTAACCTCTATGCAACTGGAAAATAAAATACAAATCAAGGATACGAGTGGAGAGCTAAAACGCTGTCATAGGATGAAATGATTCCTAGCATAGCACTTTGAACTTTAAGGTATTTGAACAGTGCACTAAATTGACCTCAGATTTTTAAAAAAGGTCTAGGCATAAGTTACTGTCATCTGCCAGTTGGATACTCAGAAACCTCCTGGCTGTTGACTGTATCTCTCTAGGTCTGTTTACAGCATCTCCATTCTACTTTTTATCCTAGAGATCTTATGGCAAATGAGGAAAATCAAGCACCTTTGGAGGGAAGTTGTCAGCACTGCAACAAATGTTAGGTGTTTTTCTTCTACCTTTGCTTCCTCAGTACCTTCAATCTTCCTCCGGAGAAGTCTAAAATATGATTCATTACCAATCTAACAAAAAGAGACTGCTTTATGTCGATACTTACATTTGACTAGAAACTTGTGTCCTGATCTCAGCATTAAAAGAAAACCAAACAAACATGAAAAAAATACCTCAACAACATCAAAGACTTAGATGGTTGCTGAATAGCTTTCTTAGAAAAGCTGCCAAAAACAACATCAAACCCTATCCAGAAACCTTCTGATGTACACTGGAAGCATACCAAGGGCAGGATTCCTCTGTTCAGCTAAGACATTCTACAGCAGTTATATCCATGTCTGACTAACAGTCCAACAGTCCCCTGGTTGTCAGGAGGATGTAAGAGGCACCTCACAAGCGTAACTCATTTAATACTGATGTAGATGTGCCTCAAGTAAGGAAGACACAGTAGAGAACTTAATATTTTTATATCAAGTATGTCAGAAGCTTGGCAAGTGAATTCCACCCTTTGCAGTCTCCTATAACCAAGAGAAGAAAACAAACATCTCTGGCTTTAAGTACTGTCATTACTAACACTTATTGAGCAAAGCAAAATATATTCTACAGTTATGTGAGGCCCTTAGGACCCAATCCTTCCCTCTCAACAAAACACTAGAAGAAGTACTCATATCCTGAATTCTGCATGTGTGCATAGGTGTCTCAATAGCTACATTAGTGTGTGCATTTCCATAGTGGGTCCTCAGACATATGTAACAGGCATCACTACTACTGTAGGTGAGGGTTGAAGTTGCAAAGCTCTATAGTGATCACAGACTGACTATTTCATATCTGGCAGTGTCAATGATATGCAGTACGATTTAGGTCTTTAAATAACTCGAAAGAATATTTACATTGTTAATCTTATTTCAGTCCCCTAAGTGACACTGTCAAGACTTTTTCCTGTACACATTTATAAGCTACAAATAGTTAATGAGCACAGAGAGAAAAGCAGTTAAAATATCTACACACAAAATAAGAATATCTACACACAAAATAAGAAAACAGACATTAATTTATGGAAAATCTGAAAACAATGCTCAACTTATTGTGTTTACTCCTGACATCAGACTGCATGTACGAGTGCATTTCTTACCCGGTCACCTTTACCACCAGGAAGGCCTGGAGGACCAGGCAGTCCAGGAAGTCCAATATTACCCTGGGGACCCTGTGAAAATAAGTCAAGGATGTAAACTTAGCCAATCTCGTTCAGAATGAATTAAGGGTCATACCCTGAAGCAGATGAGGCAGAACCTTATTTCCAGAGCAGACTTAGCTTGATGAAAGAGGATTATCTGATGCAAACTGGGCTGATCCAAAGTACAGCACTTTAAACAGAATCTTATTATGAATTTATTGCTGACTATCACAGCAGAAATGACTTACAGGGTTTTCTACCCTCCAGTCCCTCAGCAACAGACTGGTTCTCTCAAAACTACTTCCCAAGATCTTGCACTCTGTGATTTGCACATTCCTTTGTAACAGTAAGCTCTTTCAGCCAAGACCTCCCCAGCTATGCCTCTGACTGATTCTGTATAAATACTGCTGGAGCTCTGGTAAAAGGTGGCATTCATAAAGTGCTCCAGTCATTAATTTCATGTAGCTGTTAGCAGAAAGCCAGGCTCTAACTCCTCCTGTTCCCAGGAGCCCACACAGGAGGGTGCAACTCAGCTTTGCATGTCATAGGATTTATGGGTTTATCAAGTAGAAGAAAAAAGTCACACATCTCCATGTAATTTAAAATGGCATTTTCTAATATTAGCACAGTCACAGAGGACTGAAAAAGAAACTGAACCACCACTCATTCAATGTTATTTTCAGTTCCCTGCATGGATAAATGGATAAGTGTAGTTCCAGATGATACTATAGCTGCTTGAAAGTAAACATGAGTACTGAATACGGAAATAAATTACTTACCAACTTCCCTGGTAAACCTGGAGGACCTGCAGGACCTGTCTCCCCTCTGCTACCCTGGAAGCAGAAATAGAGAGACAACATTATTTCCTGGAATTCTTACTATGATCTGGGAATAAAGTATATTTTTTTTCCTTAATCTTAAGTGATTTACACTACTTAACAGTTGAGTTTAATTGAAACTTCTTTTTCATAGTGCAAAAATACCATATGCATTAGAACCAGTGAAACTTTCTGAGTAAAAATTTTTAGTTACTGATGGCATATAGCCTTTATTTGGCATTAAATGATTCAAGTAAATCATTTTGCTGAGTGATCAAGCACAATGAAGTTCCCTTCATGGGATCACACCTGAGATCACATCACTCACAAACACATTCACTTCACTATGGCAACTCTGGCAGGCATGCTTGACTTCAGGCTTTTGCTTCCTTTCATCACCTGAGCTCCTCCATGACCACACATTTAAAGCACCTGGTCCCCAAAGCACAAATGTGATAAGTGAATGCAGAATTAGTGCTTAACAAACCCATTCAGGTTTAAAAAAAGCCTAGAGTGTTATAGGGAAGAATAACTTTGAAAAATCACCAGTTATAATAGTGATAAGCATAAATATGTGCTTTACTGCATCTTTATATCTTCATTTCTGACATGTTTATCCATTCAGATCATCATATTCACATTACTGTTACAGCTGTACTTCTTAATGCACCATTTGAATACATACTCAGTAAATCTGACATTGAGCCAAACTTGCAAAAATGTTAAACAGTTTTTGAACTAAAGTACCTTTCTTAAAAGATTTTTGTCTCTTACGATTAAACTTTTCAGAATAGCACAATAAGTTTTATAGCTTTATTCTCACATGTACAGACATATCGCTGGACACATAAATTCAAACAATGTCCCAACATAAGCCTAGGTCTCACTTAAGAAACTCTTCTTAAATTCACTTTATGATTATGTAGTACTATTTGCAGTAAAAGAAAGATAAAACATTTAAGATCATAAAATGTCAAGAATTGACGTTATTAGCTATGCAAGTTGATAAACTATTTTACAATAACATGGAAAATTTTAGATAAAAGTAGATCTTAACATTCTAGTGCTGTATGCAATGGATAATTTTAAATTATAAATAGGATTTCTTTCATAACAAATTATAAATAGGATTTTTTTCATAACAAGAACAATATTGTAAAATGTTATGGCATACTAAATAAAAGGAGTTGACAGAAATGGCCTTTTACACTAAGTCATAAATGCAATGACAATTTCTCACACAAGCTTAAGAATGCTAACTCTATAATTCAAGAAATAATTAGGTGTCCTGGAGAGATCACAGAACCAAAGAGAAATAGACTTTTCAATTAATTTCCTTCAAAATATTCTATGTTGTTAAAATACCTATTACTTTTAAACACTTGGCATGATTTCTAGAAGCTTTTTTATGCTAGAAAAAAATAAAGGAAAAATTTCCTCTAACTCACCTTAATTTTATAACCCAGAAAATGTATTAAAATTTTATTTAATCACAAAATTCTGAACTACATCTCTGACCTGGAATACTGCTACATTTCTGATGAGGGAAAGATGAAGACTAAAACTAATTATCAACATTAGAACTTGTCTTCTCATATCATTTTCATCACATTGCTATACAGAGATGAAACAAAAGCATTATGATCTTCAGAGGGTTAAAATCTTATAATAAACTTCTTAAGCACATCAAAAGTTCTGTTGGTCACACAAAACTCAAGAAAAACTTCGATTTTATTTCAAATGCAGAAAAAATCTTTTGTCAAATGCACACCATAGATACTCGGTCAAACACAACACTTTTCTAAAGAGGCAAAGAAGAAAGTTGGTTTACAGAAGACTGGAATACAAATGCAGAGTGTTTCCTGTAAACATTGACACTATGTCTGCAAGGACAGATTCTTACAAACTGTGGGTCACCACTGCAAGATCTGCAGTGGTGTTTTAGCAAGTAAGAGAAGAACTGGAACCCAAAGAATGAGGAATCCCATCCCTGGCATATCTAGAAAGACTGTGATGCTTCCTCCAAATTATACCAGACTGAAATGGCCCTAGGATAGGTTATACAGTAAACTGCTCACTTATAGCTCTGAAGAAAAAAAAGGCATCTTGAAATGTCCTCATGGAAACATTTAAAATGCAACATAAGTCAAGTCCTAGAAGCACCTATATTTTCTCCACAGCCTATGGGAGGGTTTCTGTAACAGCTGGTTCAGGTGTTGACATCTGTTCTTGGCCAGAGGAACTGTTCCTCTGTGCTGTAAGTCACTATGGGCTGTAATTAGAGCAGGAGGCAGTTTGGCCATGTCCTCAGCCTACCTTCCCTATACAGCAGCCCTCTGTATAACAGTGCATAGCTTCAGGCCACCCAAAACCAACAGGCATGCTGCACTGGTTTTAACAAAAAGACTACCTGAATCTGTTTGGTTTTATGCACTTTTGACACACTAGAGAAGCTGTACTTTTCCTACAGGTGAAACACTTGAGGAGGGAAAGCAGCCACCCTAGTTCAGAGCAAGCTGAGACAGACCAGCTTGCATCCATGCTGGTGATCATCCCATACCTCTAGGAAAAGGCACATGCAAAATGGTAAATGTGGAATGGTAGCACAGCACTGCAACTCTGAACACCACCAGGATGCAGCCCTTCCACAGCTCTGTGCTAGATTGTGGTTACAACAACATCTACCCTCCCCTTGTCTCAAGGCACAATGGCTGAACCACTCAATACATTTAAAGGTTTAATGTTTTTCTCACAGATCTGTTATATTCAGCCTTTTAATGTAACATACATAGGAAGACCTGACAGGACTTACAGTTGACCTTCCTTTAGGTTGTCTGGGGTGGTTTTCATCCTTACTGAAATTTTGGAGACTTGATCTTTTTGTAGAATTCTCACAAACTGTTACAGAATGCATTTGCATGCTTAAGAGAGTTTCACTGGCGTATTGATTTCCTGTTCATCAATTGAGTGGAACAATAATAAGAATGAGAATACACCCTAGGTAATTTGCTTCTCATTTAGTTGCCCAGATGATTGAAACACTAATTAGAATCACTTGAGAAGTAATTCACAGAATATATTGT
>VZTB01010579.1:26290-56755 GCA_013397245.1 Thryothorus ludovicianus
AAAAAAAGGCAATTGATTTTCTTCATTTATCTTGTTTTTTTCTAATGGAGATATGAAAGCAAATATATTTAAATATGAAAAAATATTGGTCAGAAAACAACATTCAGATCATTCTTGAAAAATCTTGGTAGGAGGTAGACCTTTACATTCTACTTCAGAAAATCTCCATGTCTTCTTTAAATATACTATACCCTTCACCACATAATAGAATAACATCAAAGTATGCATAGAAATCACCAAGTGCGGTGTTGCTATTTTTATCACGTATGTTTCAAGAAAACAGTACAATCATTATCCTGTAAACAAATATAAATGGAAAGTAAAACAATGTTTTATAAAATGTTTAGAGAGGACATGGAACTCCTTTGTCAAACAGATGCAGTAAATATTTCAAGTAGACAAAACATTACAGAAAATGTAGCAAATAACTATGAAGAATTAGAACACATAAAGGCCAGAAAAGGGAATTGAGATAATAATGTCTTAGTAAACATGTCCAAGAGGTTAGGAAGAGTCATTCCTGAGAAGATTCATAATCAGTAGAAATTTGATGTTGTCTCTGAAGACAGATGACCACAAGATTTACATGATTTGACTTCTGGAGAAGGAGGCAATTGCAGGATTGCTACGTTCTACTCATTTCAGAAATTTTTGCCATATAGATTTAACAAGATCACAAGACTAGAAATGTAGCACCCAGGTTTGATAATACATAGAAACACTCAGACAAATGAAAGGAAAATTGTCCAGCAAAGTAAGAGTCCACATAAATATTAATTCCACTGGCAGCAATTTAAGACACAGAGGAGTCAAAGAAAGAATGAGAAAAAGAACTATTAATAAAAAACCACTGACAAAAACTGGGATGATGATGGAAGTAAAAGGCTTTAGGAAAATACAAATCACAGGAGGGACTACTTCATAAATTTTAGCTTTGATTAAAATGTGTTATTGTTTGTAGTTCTTATAATTTGCTATCTTGCTAACTGCAGGCTTGCAAACATGTAAAACTAGCACAAATGCAAGGACTAGGGGAAAGGAACGAAGAGTACATGTCCTTCATCAATCAGAAGGACTGAGCTATCTTTCTTCCTAACAAGAAATAGAGTAGCTATGGAAATACAGCTGGCAGTAGAGAGAAAATACAGGGGAAATAAAGAAAAAGCTTAAGTAAGCTTTTAAAACATTCAGAAGTGTACATTTTTTTAATATAGGCCATTTTATAGAAAGAAAAGTTAATACTCACTTTGGTACCTTTAGGTCCCATTATACCGGTTATACCTCTGATACCTAGAATGCCCTGAAATAGAAAAGTATATTCAAATTATGCTTAATTCTTCTCATCACTACTGTCCTAGTTTCCAGAGAAGTCTCGAGAGTTCTACATCCTTTCTTTTTGATTATTTTCTTAATATTAAAGGAGAAATCCAACTACTGCTGTATTTGAATTCTTAATTTATATGGTAATCTGATATATTACTAATTTTAGAATTTTAAAAATAATAAAAATAATATCAGGCTGTATTATAAAACCACAAACACACTGTGGACCAAAAAAACCCACTGATTTTCTTCTTGGTTACCTCAGAATTGAAGCATTCTCACTTTCAGCTTGTGTGAAAGGAACATGTGATGGCCAAATCTGCAAAAGTCCTAAGTTGTCTTAAATGGGGGATTGGACAGATGAAGGAGATTTTACAGAGCCCCAGAGGCAGATAAAATAAGGCAAGGTTTTTGAGAGTACGAGTGTTAAGTTTATGTGTGCACCAAGAGGCTAAACTGAGTAGACATCCTAATGCAGCAGGATCGATCATAACTATCATCACAGCTGTGGTTGCTTTCCTTCAAAACAGTCTTGTGGGAAATTTGGCTACAATGTCTTCCTCTTCCCAAGAGACTGACACTACCTGAGATGTCTCCTCCCTGCAGAGACCAAGCCCTCAGCCATAACATGCCTGTCCTGCAACTGCATTATTGAAACAGCTACAGGCACTTCCCCACAGCTTAGGCAAACCCACTCCTCGAGCAGATTCTACAGTGGCAGCCTCTACTTGTTCCTCACAAAGTGAGATGGAATCTTGCACAGAACATTGGAAGCCTTGTCAGCCTAAAACGTGGAGAAAATAATGATAATGCAACAGCATAACACTACAGCAGCCTCACAAGGGAGATGAACATAGTTTAATCCTGCTTCTAAGATCTAAGTTTGAAGTAGGCACACTGTGGTATCCAATACTTTCTATCAAAAGCAGCATCTCTCCTAGGGGTGGCTATATTGTGCCAATCTTGTCAGTAAAATACACTGGCTGGATTGAAGGTGCTGTAGTGGAGAAGTGGATACTTAATCCCTTTCATTTGTTGATGCAAGGAGCATATAAAAGATACAGCAGTCTACAGACTCTCCATCTGTGCCTCTAAAGCATTGTCTGCTCTTATTCACATGGGTTACCCCTCTGATATCACTTTCTGCATATTATTAATCCTAAATCCTAATAAAAAACAAGTATTTCAGAGTTTGGTTGTATGGTAACCAATTGGTGATACAGTGAAATGTTATGAGTAACACATAAAAAAACAAAGAAAGGAAAATTAATCTTTAATTGTTTTTTAATTCGACTGCATTATTTCACAGTGATTGAAGAACTTTACTAAGCTGAGTAAAATGAATTAGTCCCCAAAGGCCTTTCAGACAGCCGAAGTTGCCTCTTACACAAGTACTTTGTCAGCACCAGGACCTCTGGAATATCTTTTCAGGATCAAGCATCAGAAGGAATGCATCCTTTCCTTTACTTAGTCTGCTTTTTATCTTTTTCTAGACATAATCCAGTGGTTCATGTTGTCATATGTTTATGTTCATAGTGAATTTTGTAATTTAGCATTTAGATGTCTTGTGTAATGTAAGTTCCTGTATTGTATCAAATCTGGACACCAAAGGCATTAAATAAATACTTTTACTCCTAAGAAAAAAGTATGAGACCCCATCAGAAAATAAACCATAGAAATTAAGGGAGCTATGCCTGTTTCTCTGACACAGAATGACCTCTTTATTCTGTTCCTTAGTCCTTTTCAGCCACAGCAACCATAAGAGCTCCTCACAGGGAACAAGCTGAGGAGGTATGTGTCAGAACGAAGCACAGTGAATCAGGACAAGAAAATAACCAGGTATAATTGAAGGATACTTCTTTTGTAACCCAAAAGGCAAAAAACTTCAGAAAAAAGTCCCTGTTCTTCAGTGGTTGCAACTTCATCCTCAAATCTTAGCTAAGTCTGAATTTCACAGCTGATTGTGTTTCAAATACAAGAATCCAGAGTAAACAAAATTGTGAAAAGAAAGGGGAAGGGGGGAAAAAATTCAACTATTTTCACATTCTAAGCACAACACAAAATTCAGAACATTAAATAATTTTTAAAGTTAACTTTTCCATAGAACTATATGGAGCTTTGTGCTGAGCAATAATGTAGGTTTCGAAGGGATTTAAATAATTCTACTTTGATTCATATATAATATAGAAGAATAAAGGGAAATGTACATGGAGATTTTATAATATATGTTTTCTTACGATAATAAGAAAAATGATATGTCAATATGAAGAAAATGAGTAACACTTTAAAAGGAAATACTTTACTGGAGGGCCTTGAGCTCCCACTTCACCACTGGGTCCTTGGTCCCCTTCTTCACCCTGGAAAAGCAAGAGGAATATATCTGTAGCTAATCCATATCATGCATATTGCTCTGTCATTGTACGAGGTACATTTCCTACTCAATGTTTTCTGTCACCATGTCCTGCTTGAAAGAAATCCAGATGAAGCCACATCACTTTCTCAGAAAGACACTCGTTCAGGTTAACTTTCCATTCAATTATTAGTCAAAAGGGTAATTTTAAAGAAACCTCAGTATAAAGAATAATGATCTTTTACCCATAATGTGTCATTCCATTTTTTCTTGACATTAATGTCTCTAGGATTTTGTCAGGTTCTTTGGTGATAGAACGAGGAATAAAGGGTACAAATTGCAAGAGGGGAAATTTAGGTTAGCCCTTAGGAAGTAGTGAGATACTGGAACAGGTTGCTTAGGGGGTTGTGGTTGTCCCAACTCTGGCAGTGTTCAAAGCCAGGCTGGGTAAGGCCCTGATAAACCTTCTCTAGTGAGAGGTGTCCCTGAACATGACAGAGGGGTTGGGATTGGATGTTCTTTAAGGTCTATTCCAACCTCTTAACATTCTACGATTCTATGATTTCTTGCTTTTCCAGACTAAAAGTGCAAAAGGAGTTCTCTAACATGTCTTCCTGCAACATTGAAGCATGGACCAAGGCAGTGCAAATCTGAAAATTTCTTGCAAATATTTCAATATTAAAGAGGTTATATAACAAGGTTAATTCAAATGAAATATGTTGAGAGAGTTAACATTTCAATTTTCAAGATGAATTGGACTTAGTCTCTGTTTATGAACTTATACTGTGTCCTTTCCCTCTCATTCTTCATGTAAGTACTCATCTGTGCTTCAGAACAGCTAATTTAGTAATTCAAGGAATTATCTTGCATTTAAATGTTTGAAAGTTTTCCAATAAATAAACCTAGCTTGAATTTTCTCCATAAGTTCTATAAGAATTAAATTGAACACTCAAAAATAAAAAGCAAGACTTGTGCACCATAATACTACATAGTACAGGTGACTAAAGAATAGATATATGCCTTTGGTTACTCTGGAGTACTATGATATTTAGTATCACTTCACGCATTCTGTTAAAACAATACTTATAAAAAAATATAATACTGGTTTTGAAAACAAGGCTAAACTACTATTAATTTGTTTAAAAAAACAGCAGTTTTTCCCTCTTTTTTTGTTTTACCTTATAACCTTGTTTTCCTGGTTCACCAGACTCTCCTTTTGAACCTTTTTGCCCCTAAAATAAACACAAAGACCCTAAATAAATAAATAAATAGACAGATAGATAAATGAATAGAGGCAAATCAAAATTAAAATATTGTTTTCCAAAACAAACATAGACTGCTGAGAACAGTCTCGCTGCTCCCTCTCAAACCCCATTCACTACTCCTTCCTCACCTGTCTATGAAACACAACTTATTAAGTACCATGCACAAAATATCTGCTTCTGGATCTAACAAGGCTGCGTTTCTAGGCAGGTTATTATTTCTTCTTGTGTTATCCCATAAAAATTTCCTGAGGCCAACAGTATTTTCTAGAAATCAGCAAAGAATATATAAAAAATTCTTAGTTAAAATGAGACTCAAAACATGTTAATATCAATATAAAATGTTACAGGTCTCCCAGGAGGAAAAGAAGTCAAAAAGACTAAGGACATAGGGGAATGTTTAGAGTTTCTGGAGTCAGACCACAAATTATTCAGGAAGTGAATGCAGCAATCTTTCCCATACTCTAATCCTCTCAGGATGACACAAATTTTACAGTGAAGATTAGTGGAGTAGCAAGAGATTTCAGTAACAGGAGATTGTTTTGGCATTCAAGAGTTGAATAACCATAAGCAACCACACTGATGAAATCTTTTTTGAAATTAACAGTGAAATGCCCTTTTTCAAGTCAGTAATTACCCTGCCTCGTGCCTGGAGGCAGCATCCCTGGAAGGAATGCTGGAACAAAGGAGTTGTCTTACCTTCATACCCATCAGGCCAGCATGTCCTGGACGGCCAGGTGGACAAGCACTGGGACACTGGAAAAGCATCCACATAGTTATTACCACATAGGCTGAATAAGATTGTCTGAGATTACTTAAAAAGAAATAAAAACATGGACAATAATCTTACCAACACATCGCCATCTTGCAGGGCAATCGTTCCCTAAATTAAATTAAATTAATCAAAGTCAGTGATACAGAAATAACCAGGCATGACTCATTAGGCAACACAGTTATCAGACAAAACTACTGTCTAGTTTACAATATATTATACAATCAACCAAAGGATCTCTCACATGAAAAGCACCTTAACTGTAGGATTTTACTATAGGATTGCTGGTCCTATCCTCTAACTTCGAACAACCTTTTGAAAAACCTCCAAATATTTCTCAAAATATAAATCAAATATACTTTCTGCTAAATATAGAAAAAAAAATATATCCAAACCCCATTAGTTTCCTACAGAAACCAAAGCAATTTCTATAATAAGAATAACTTAGTGCCATTCACCAAAAGATTCAGGCCTTTACAGAGAAAATTAGTTTTACAGGGAAAACAATCTTCCCAAAGTATTGGTAGATGACAATTCCAATAAACTAGAAATCAGCGTACAATGAGATGGACTCAGTGGGGGGAAGGCCTTTCCCCATATTAAATCAAATACTTGATGGAAGCTAACAGGAGGTTTATGAAGCACAACAGGGAGGAAGATTATTTCACAGCAGCAACTGGATTCTCTGAAGCCCTGTGGGAGGGAGCACACTGTTTCAGAGAAAAGCACAGGAGAGTTTAAGGAATGAGCTCCTTAAAGAATGCTCTTCTTATATGCAGAAGGATTTTTAAGACAAGAGTATTTGGGTCCATAATGTCATCAACTGGAGTGAGATTTCAGAAAGCTAAAACAAACAAAACTTTAAGGAACAGAAGCACTATACATGACTATTGAGAACTCGTTTCAACTTCAAACTACTCTTCTCCAGTTTACCATCCATGCTTTTAAAAATGCCTCTGCCAATTCTCTGGCAACTTTTATGAAAACAAGAAACATAGTATAAATAAAGCATTGGTATTTAGGGTCTGTCCCTAAAGAGAGGGGGGAGGAGGTTCCCAGCAGAGGACGAGTACAGCTTTTAAAAGACATTAGCACACACCTTTCCCAGCAGTTTGCATTTCCCAGCACCCAGACTGAGATGTGTCTGCCAAACTCTCCATTTTATTTCTCTGGGCAGGTAAATCGCCACAAGGCAAAGGCATTACACACATCCCTACTCCCAAGAGGTTAAAAAAAGGTAGCTGTTCCCCTGGAGAGGCAAAGCACTGCTGGAAAGCTTTCTTCTCTTTCTTGCAATCTGATTGCAAGAAAGACATTAGAACTCAACCCACCAGAAGGGTATATTTCTGCCTCATGAGCCAAATATTTTTTCTTCTCCTAATAGAGAAAAATCTGTCTCTACTGAAGTAATACCAGTGAGACCCAACAAAGACTACATTTACAGTATTATGATTCACAGGAGAATTTAAAACCTGTGTATTTGCATTTACAGAAATGGGAAGGCATCAGGACAGAAGTTACAAAATTTGCATTTCAAACTACCTTTTCATAACCACAAAGACTGGAAACTTGCTTTCTAAATGGAAGATCAAACTCTTCTGATATTCTAAAGTCAGTATTCAGCTGTAGAACTTAGGGAGAAGTTTTGTTCAAGCAGCAGCAACAACACAAAATTCAGATGTATGCACATATTAAACATAATCACTTACTGGTGGACCTGGAGGTCCTGGTAGTCCTGGTGGCCCTCTTTTTCCTGCATCTCCCTTAAAAAGGGTAAAATAATTTAGTGGATTGATAGTGATAATAATAACCAGTAGTCACACATTCAGATCACACAACAACAGTGAGAAATTAAGTGGCTACAGAGGACAGAGTAGGCAGGCAGTTAAAACATCAACCCACAACATGACTCCCAGAATAGAATGAGAAAACTAATTTTTTAGTAGAACAGCAGTTATGTTGTGAAATAGGAGTCCCAAGAAAAACAAAATATTTTCACCTGCTTTAGAAATCTGACACATCTGACCACAGGATCATCTATGCACTCCTCCCCTATTACTGCTATTAAGTTATGAACAAAAAGAATTCTAGTAATTGGTAAAAGTAGATAAAAGAAATCCACTTTTTCAGACCACAAGATGAATTTACGAAGCTAAAACTTTTTCCTGTTTGTGAAATTCTGCTGCTGAGTGTTCTCATAAGTAAAGACACTGTGGAACCTCTGCAAATTATTTTTTCTGAAGGTTTGTAATTAAAATAGATCTAATAACTGGGCAGAGACTACCTTTTAACTTAATATTGTAATTTCAACATTACTTTTTATATTTCATTAAGTCATAGATAAGATTAAATAGAAAATTATTAATTAATTCTCAAAACATGAGAGCTATAGGGCCATTCCTTTCCAGGTAATGAATAATTACATTGTAGGATTCATTATTACAATGTGTTATGGAGGCCTGGGATATAACTGGATTCAGAGACTGACTGCATTAATGGAGGATAGGCTCACATGTAGCTTTTGAAAAAGCATCAGAGATGCAATTTCTGATTCTGGCAGTCTCTGAACTACCAACTGACTGCCAGAATATGTGACAGTATGACAGAAAAATGCCATTTTATAAATAGCCTGTACACTTCCCTTGGTATCCATTCTTGCCACTTCTACAGACAAAATAGTGAGCTAGATGGATCATCTTTTGAAACAAATGGGCAGCTTTTAATATTCTTTTTAAATTCGTTTATATAATTGCATTAAAATCTAGGTTTTATTTTTTAAAAATTAACGTTGTTTCAGATTTCAAGTAGAAAAGTACCAGTTGGTTTCAGCTTCCATTTCAGTAAAGTGTGGTGTCAAAATATGACAGTGTGGTGAAATTGAGTGCTCAGTTCAGCTATGAGGTCAATAGATGGAACCACACTTAAAGCAAGGCCGAGAGGAAATACTGAATTGCCTTGTTCACTGGTATGCAAACAAAAATCCGTAGCTTAAGTAGGTAAGGTTTAGATTTTCTGTATTTCTGTCAGGTCTGCTTTTTTATTTCAGCTTTTCTTGAATAAGAGAAGTAGAGTATGGGACACTCAGGAACATTTAATTCTAATTGGATAGGTGGCCCTGACTTTGTGATACTCATTGTTCTTATTTCTGATGAGCTTCAAATATAACTCTTCTTCTACCAGTGATCACTGCAGACAAAAAAAAATGTTTGAAAGCACTGTGATAGTCCAAATAGTATTTAGATGGCCCATTTTTACTTTAAGTATCTTCTAGCAATTTATTAAATCTGCATTTTCAGCAAACGCAGCAGTACTTACAGGTGGACCAGCACGACCAACTTCCCCAGGAAGTCCTGCTGCACCAGCTGGACCCTACAACAACCAAGGTAAATAGTATTTTTATACCATATATTATCTATGTAACAAACATCCAAGGACTGAGAACCTGTAACCCTCGCAAGCAACAAGCTGTGCCTTCAGCCACCAATATTCTTGTCCCATATACCACAGACCTACACAACCTCAGGAGTAGCTGAAGAAAACATACATAAAACACAATGAACATCAAGATTAAAACAATCTCTTTTCCACTGAATTACTTTTATTTACAGTATAATGGCTTTATTTATTCAAACAGATTCATTGAACAGTATATTTATGAATTATAAAATTGATACTTACAGGTGGTCCAAGAAGCCCCTTGCCCTGTAAAATATGAAAAAAAGATCAGAAATATGGGGAGGGTTCCAAACCTAATAAAGCTGTTTTCCAAGTACAGAGTATTTCAGATAAAAAATCCCTCATATGATTCTGCAAAATAATTTCAAAAACTAATTTTATTATTAGGTAATCAGTATTAGAAGAGAAAATTAAATTAGTGATTAACTTGCCTTGCAGTATCATTACATATTTTTATAAACATATATACTTCCACAAAGGAATGAAGACGTTAAAGGCTTTGTGTTTAGCTAATTATCAAAAACCATGATAAGAATATCTATGCTATAATAATTTCCTTCTAAGGGTACATTTGAATTTATAATAAAAGGGAACTTTTTTTCCCCACAGTGCTGCCCTGAGGCCTAAATCCATTGAACTTATAGGTTTTGCTAATCAGAAAGAACACTAAACTTCTTCTGTTTACATTTTCCATCAGTATTGTTCTGAATCATTTTAACGAGATGTGTCCAAGATACAAATGTGTTTCTGCCTATTTGGATTATATACTCCCCCTAAGAAAAGAAATTCCTCAGTCTTGCATTGTTAAAGCAAATGGAAAATTTTATGGAGAACAGTGTCAGTGATATGCATGAAACACTAAAATATAAAATCTCAAATATACTTAAATATTTAGGAGATTCGACATAATAGGGCACCTGGGCTGAATGTGAGTAAAAAAAGATACAGAATATCAATCCAGGATTGTATTTGTAAGGCTGTTTAGAAAAGTTGGTATAACACAGGGAAACTCAAGCGTTCATCAGAATCATTCCATTTTAACCATTTAATACACATCAGAAAGTAAGCTTGCATAAGCTACATAATCCCTTTGCTATTGCTTTACTCTTCCTTGCTACAATTAATCATATTATATGTCTCTATAATCATATAATGTGTCTCTCATGTTATATGTCTCTAAATCAAACTTTCACTGAATCACATATTCAATATTATGATATTGGTCCTGCCTCTGAAAGAAGGAAACCAACTGCTTGCAGGTCTCATTGGAGTACCCCTTCCTAACATTGGAGTACCCCTTCCTAACACACCCTCTAATAGTGGAAGGGAAGGTCAATGATACCAAAAGAAGCAGCTACAGCTCCTGTGTCCAGCCCACAGAGCAGTCCAGGAGAAGGCTGTCCCCTCCTCTGACCACTCCACTGCATCTTCTCACCTTCCTAATTAAGACTGCAAAAAGCAGGGACTCCCCCTCAGCAGTCAATGCCTCTTCACACAGCTCCTCCACCCTGCTGGCCATGAACTCCCTACAAGCAGACCAAGTTGCAAAGCTGAGAGCAGCTCCAGGGAAATCATCAGTGAGGACATAAACAGAGCAATTCCTGTCCCAACCAGCTGCCCATGTTCCTTCTTCAGTCTGTGTCCTAAAGGCAAAGCCTCTCCACACAGCCTGAGACTGCAGCCTCACATGCCCAGGTGCTGCCTGCTGTGGAGGTGCTCATCTCACCCACAGAGCACATGGAGTGCACAGGCCTGGGCAGCAATCCAGAGACTGTAACCCCCTGCCTCAGAGGCCCCTGTAATCTCTGCCAACCACCACAAAGAGTCCAGTGTTTGTGAGTGTACTCTGTGCAGGACACTGTATTTTAGTAGACTTTAAAATATTTTCAAATTCTCTGCCACTATATACACACAGTCCTCCCCATATGCCCATGTGTAAACCGCTAGCAAAATACCAGCTCATAGAAGAGTTAGAGGGAACTAAAAGAGAGAATGGACTGAAGAGAGCAATACATGCACTTAATGTAGCAGCCCCAGGTCCACCTACCAGGACAGGTCAGAGACATCAGCATATTTAAATTACTTGAATAAAAAAATTACTTGAATTAATCACAAGAATTCTAAGAATCTCGTAAACCTGTCATTTAAAAGAATATCTGCCAAAGATATGAGGCAAAGGGAATAAATTAAAGCAAAATGATGAAGCAGGAAAAAATGTACAAAAAAGTGGATGATAATTGAATATTGTCAGGGTACATTCTGGGGAAGAAAGGGTGACAGAAGCAGAAATGCAAATGCATATAAAACTTTATTTCCTTAATATTCATTCTTGAAGATACCCAGGAGTCCTAACTTGGCTGATAAACACCACTAGAGGAGCATGGAAAACAGTGACAATAATTTAAAACTAATTAGTGTTGTACCCAAGGCTGCTGATTTTCTGTTTGCATTGGGGATTTTAATAACTTAAGCAAGAGGTTTTGTGAAAAATGAGGTCTTAGGATAACTATCCAGGGACTACTCCACTTGCAAAAAGCCACTGACAGTATTCAAAGCAGTGCATAATTACACCTAAGCACACAATTAATCATGTAGGCAGTATGCAGATTCATAATTGTGTTCACTGTGTTTCTGGTAAATGAGGCTTCATGGATCAAACCAGAGAAGTGCAAAGGTTAAACAGCCCCATTACTTCACATTTGTAGTAAGAGCTTCTCCAAAAGTCTCTGAATCTGAAAATTAGAACCATTGCACTCCAGAACTACCATTTCTCCTTGTTTTCTTTTATTTGTTTCATTTTTATGGTAGGTGGGTTCTGTTGGGGTTCTACAGGGGGTCTTTTGTTTATTTTGGCAGCGGTGTTGTGAGTTTGTTGTTGTTGGTTTGGTTTTTCATTTTTGTGAATTTTGTTAGTGGGTATAATCTCACTAAAAGTCAGATGACCAGTGCTGGCCATTTTGAGAATCTTCCAGTAGCTGCACAACTTCTTCAGTAGCATACAGCCATTCACCAGAGGAAAAATTGCATTTATACATGTTTTCCTAGGAGACATATTTTGAGCATTAATCTCCCTATATGGACTCAGTATGTATGAGCTACAAAACCAATCACTAGGTTTCTTCCTAATATGTGAGGTCTAAGGATAAATCTGAATAAGTACAAGGGTAATGACACGAGTTGACTAAGTAAATCCATCTTTCCTCTTCTTTTAAATACATTGGAATTCTCCTTTCCTCATTATAAATATTCCTGTGGATTCACCGGAAAACACAAGTTTCAATTGCTTAATAAGCAGAGGCAGAACAACTCCAAAGGCAATTCCTACTGAGGTTCACTGAAGCGTTATCACCTTAATATTGAAATCTCAGGGCAAACAAAATCACTCAGCTTTGAACAATGGTCCAAAATCTTATCACATTTATTGCTTTTACAGTCTCAAAATATGGTGACAAAAGTCCTGCTGCTCTGAAAAGAATTGGCATTCTACTTTGACAAGCTGGTCCAGTTTCCTTCTTTCCCAAATTAACGTCTATACCTCCAAATTGAGGTTAACTTTCTTTATACATGTTTTATGCACCCGCTTTTTCTGAAGGGCCTTAAATCATTTTTAATTAAGCATAATTCAGTAAATGGTGAGCGAAAATCATGTATATTTTCCCCAACTCAGGGGGTTTATTTTGCTGACAGGCAAAAGTGCTACAGTACTTTAACCAAGCATTTCAGTAATTCAGTTTTATTTTTCCCCCACTTTCCTATCCTAGAATCACAGAATGGCTTGGTTTGGAAGGGAGATTAAAGATCATCTAGTTCAAATTGCCATGAGTAGGGACACCTTCCATTAGACCAGGCTGCTCAGAGCCCCATCCAACTTGGTCTTGAGCACTTCCAATTAAATCTTCTCTGGAAAACTTGTTCCAGTGCCTCACCACCCTCACAGTACAGGATTTCTTCCTAATATCTCATCTAAACCTACTCTCTGTAAGTTTGAAGCCATTACCCCTTGTCCTGCCCCTACAGGCCCCTGTAAAAAGTTCCTCTCCAGCTCTCTTGTAGGGTTCCTTCAGGTACTGGAAGGCTGCAATCAGATCACCTCCAAGCCATGCCTTTTCTAGGTTGAACAATCACAACTTTCTCAGACTTTCCTCATTGGATAGGTGGTTCATCCCTCTAATTTTATTTTTTTTTTCCCATATGAACTGAGTAAACACACAGAGTTTAACTACCTCATCTTCGCAGCTAGATGTAATATGCATTGCATACCACCCAGAAATTATTTCCCCATCTAGTTGATGTCAAAAACACAACAAAAAAAAAGAAAGAGAAAACCACCTCAAGGCTCTAACAGAAAAATCTAGGGTTTTCAGTTACCTAGAACCTACCTCAGTTCTGCCATATTCTGTGACTAAATTTAACTCATATATTGAGCCTACAGACTAGCCAGCCATTATATTACCTATTTACCAAATTTTCAGGTAAGAATGAGCATCCATGAAAACAAAGATGTTCACAAAGTGATTTATCTTGAGTTTGAACAGGTCGATAATGTCACACCTTCAAGAATAACTCTATCATTTTCTCTCTGGCCAACTATCAAAATAATTGTTAACTGTAAATTTAATGAGAGTTAATAGGGAAAGGTCAAAAATACAAATGCACAAGGAGTGTTATACTGGAATACCATACCACCTCTATTGAATTTAAATAATTTCTCAAAACTGAATCTAGTTTTAATTAAATTTTAATTATATGCAGTCTTATTATAATTTATTCTAGTCATCTTATTCCATTACTCATCTTCCTTGAGGTTTTTACCTAAGCTAAATTCCAACATGCCAACCATCATCCACTTCTTCTACCAGCAAAACTCCCTAAAATTTACAGTTATTTTCAGCCCCTAAAATTGGACTTTAGATCCATCTGCATGCCAACTGGAACAGTAACCTTTGTATGTCCTTTCTCATATTTTGGCCTGTTTTCATACTGAACTGCAAAACAGCATGAGGAGTCTCACGGAATTTACACTTCAGTGATGCCATTTAAGCATACAGCAAGAAGTTGAAAACAGGAATAACCGTAGAGTCCTGTATGCAAATGAAACATGGGCTCTCTGCTCTCCATAGCATTTTCACAGAGATGGAAAAGAATGGTGTAAGTCCAAAACTTGGGACTACATCACACATGTTCCTTTCTTTTCTTTTCTACAACCAAACACAACCTTTCAGTAATATTTGCACATTTAGATATAAAGACAATAAGTCTACTTAAAGATTTTAAGTGGTTCCTAAAAGTACTTGTTCTGTAACTTATGAATTCTTTCAAACATCAGAAATAGTTTTGGGCTTTTCTTCACTACATTTAGTGGTAAGAAGCCTTCATAATAATACTTAAGGTGTAAAAATCATGTTTGTATACTAAATGTATTACTTACTGGAAGTCCACGAGCACCTGGTAGTCCGGGCTCCCCCTGTAAAAGATAAAATTGAGTTAAGAGGCATTAGTATCAAGTTTTGTAAACTATATGCAGGAAGATGTTCTCTCACCTTTTGGAGTGCATCATTTAGTGAACATAGTCTGCAAGTGTTATTCACTTCATTAATGCTATGCTGGTTTCAGTAAGACTCAATAGAAAGGAAAGACTTTCTCAGTATTAAAAAGATACAACCTTTGGCCTTTTATTCCCCCACCCCTCAAAAGCTGAAACAAGCTTGTTACTCTGACTTCTGATTTATATTTCATTTGTTTGATTGATGATGGAGTCAGGTTTCACTGTTGTGGTTCCCATGGCATGTTACAATGACACAATTGTAATACAAGATGGAAAGGGCCTCAACTTTACTGAAGATGCTCAACCTTAATGTCAACAGTGTAATGCCAGCCACCATTCCTTACTGCTCGCTGTGGGAATGGAAGCTTCTTTGTGCTGTGTGAAAAGGGCCCAGAACATGTGTATTCTATAGATATTTCAGGGCTGGAAGAAAGGCTGCAGAATCATATTAGTCACACAAAGACAAACAAAAAAATCTATCATTGCTTTGAAAAAATCCATCATTTCATGCATAATTTTGTTCCTACCTTCTGTCCTTTTGGTCCTGGGGCTCCACGTGAGCCATCAGGTCCTGTGAACCCCTTTGGAAGTAAGGTATACAATGGTAATGCAAGAATTATGTATTTTTCTTAATCACAACAGAAAACATCATACAACATAGAAAAACAAAGTTATTAAATGAAATTAGTAACTGCAGGAGACTTGCGTTCCAAATATTTATTTACATGTACAGATAGAACTGCACAAGTTCAAAGTACTAGCTTGTGGTGACAAATATCAGTGCCTGCGATATGTATCTTCAGGAATTATTCCGTGAAATCACAATTAAATTAAGCATGTCATCTCACATGATCTTATTTCTTCTTAATGGGAGATTGATGAATTTATTTCGTGGTTGAGGTTAAAAACAAAACTATCAGTGTTGTCCACTTCAAATAAAAGTTTCATTGATAACAACAACACAAAACAAAACACAAACCCAGAAAGCTGCCAGGCTGGATTTAAATTTACCCTTCGAACTTGTCTATGTGGCTAAAGTTAGAAACTTACCATGATATTATAACCAGGAATTCATATGGAGTTCTTACTTTTCCTTTTGTTTACAATTTTATAGTCAGCTTATATGGCTTAGAAATTTCAAGATATCCAGAAGAGCTTTTTTTTTACATTTATTTAATTTTTTATTTTTTTTTAGTACACTTCCACTACTTTGGTACATTTCCAGCAATTCAGTGTTCACACAATTGTCCCAACAATTAGATTTTGAAAGCTTACATGATCATTACAAGCAATTACTGTACAGTACATTTTCACAGCCTATTAAACCTGACACTGAAATAATTTTTGAAACAAAATGAGATTTAAAAAGTCAGAACTGCCTCTCCAATTAAACACAGAAGGTATTAAATCTAAAACACCAATTAAAAGTTGAATGCACAGTGGAAGTACAGTAAAATCTCACTTTTTTTCTTCAAAATAAAAATAAAAAAGTTCAATATTCCAAAAGACTGTACTCTAGTACTGTATTTTGTATCAGCAGACTATACAAGGGAATATACAAGTGTTAATAGATAGCAAAAGCTGAGCTGAGTTTAGCATGTTCTGTTTCACGTGATTGTGTTCCTATGAATTTTGGGAAGGAAAATAAAACTACGCCTTAAGTGAAAATTGTAAAAAGTAAGGATTTTTAAAGGTCTGCTTTATAGGGTTTTGACACGTACAAATGTGCTGTGAGCCTGTATTGTTTTTGGGTAAATATGAAGTGGTATGAGATGTCACTAGTAATGCCCATTTCATCTTACAAATATGAAATTTGAACTGTTTAATTAAAGACCCTTCCAGCTCCATGTCCACTAAATCTCCTCCCAAAAGCAAATTAAATATTAACCTCTAACAGCATTGCAATCTTAAGTAGATACTAGATTTTTTCATTTATATAATTTGCAATACCCTCTAACACACTGGTTTATGGTATATAATTAATTAGTTTTTGATATTTTAAATTTTTAAAGTTTTAAAAGCTTATGTAAATTAAACATAAACTTTCCTACCTCCTGGCATAACAACTAAGTACTAATGCAACAATCTTGCTTCATAACAAGAAATGCTTTTTAACAGTGCTCTCAAGAGAGAGAAATATGAAGTTTCCAAAAACTGTTCAAAGGCAATTTTATAGCCACAAATCTATTCAAGAGGTATGACCTAACAGGCCATCAACTCTAGATGATGCTGGAACGTCAATCTTCTCTATTGTTTTCCACAGGATGGGAAGATGTATCAGCAGACCTTCCTCATGCCCTCACTGCTCTGCCCTGCAACCAGAGGTGGCTTCCAGAGGGTGCAGCAGTCCCTGAGACCACTGCCCTGCGCCCTCTCCAGGGCCTTGTGGGAGCACTGACAGCCCTAGGGCTTTATTTATTTATGCTTGAAGAAAAGATAGAAAAGAAAAAAAAAAGGAAATTCAAGAAAATCAAGTGTACTCACATCAGCTCCCGGCTCTCCAGGCAACCCAGGAGATCCTGGTTTGCCTGCATCCCCATCTGGACCCTTCAGGATTTAAAGGGAGAGTTAAGCATGTTTCACAGAGGAAAGCAGAAACAAAGCTCAAAATTTCTTCTCTAGTAGAAGCAAATGAAAAGTAGCTGAAATCCACTCCAGCAGGACCAGGGGGACCCTTCGGGCCTCTCTCTCCCTACCAAGATATGAAAAGGAAGGTATTAGTCAGAACTACAACAACCTTTTATGGTCTTTCATGAAAATCACTGATTTACAGATTATCAGAAATAATTCTGAACTGACTCTTATTGTAGAAAATAAATATTAAATCCACATCACGTCTATTACAGACTAACAAACAATCAGAGAAACATCTGGCAGGAATCAAGGGAAATGTAGTAGCTGCCACAAATCCTTATCATAATTTAGTATGAGTGGGCATCACTATGTAATCCCTTTTAAGATTAGATTTGTAAGACCCCTACACCCCATTAATAGCAGATAATCACTGCATATGATGCTGATTACACAAAATAAATAATTCTGAGTTTTCTATAACAAAGATAATCTGAAAATCTGCTTTCTGCCCACTCCAGCCCACTACAGCGCGTGAGACCCATCAGTTCCTTCATGTATCTGCAGCCAAATTCAAACTCCTGAAGATCAAAGGCTGACAAACAATGCAGATACACCTCAAGGCATTTCCTATTTCCTAGACAGGGCATGGGAAACACTTACATCAATGCCATCAATACCGGGAACTCCTGGTGGCCCTGGTGGACCTGGGGGGCCTGGAGGACCAGGGGGACCTCTCTGACAAGGAGTGAAAAAAAAGGAGCAATTAGAGCCTGAGAACCACAGAGCCATTCTGGGGGGACCAGCACAGTTTAGAGGCTATGGGTTAGTCAGGAGGTCACAGCTGTGTCAAGGACCTGTATCCTCACCTCATGAGCATCACAGGCTCTGTATCCTATTTTGACTGTCACTATGAGGACTGGAAACACTGCCCTCACCAAAGGAATGGGGAAGGTGTTAAATCCCACTGCCTGGGCCCAGCCATTCTCCTATGCTTACAATGCTGGCAGAGCCAGGTGGGCTCCACTCCCTACCCAGCGGAATGTGAATGTCACATGGCACTGACAGAGTGGCAGAAACAAAAGTGACCTTTGCGAATCAAACACTGAAATTCACTACACTAATTACTCTTTCTGCCACCACAAAGGAGACAGTCTTCCTAAGAGTACATACTAGCAAAGAAAATTCAAAACTACCCTTTCCTTGCTTCACTGACAGGCTCAGCAAATTCCCCTGGCTCTTCAGGATTACATTAACATCTACAGTGGCACTTTCTCAAAGCGCCGGGCTCCCGAGGGGAGGCAGCAGGCGCCGCCAGCCTGTGGAAACTCGGGGAAAGGCTGTTTCAGGTCTCCGTGCCTATAATGGGGGGCTCTGTTCTTGGAGTGAGCTCTGCCCGCGGCCCCACAACGGGGCTCTGTGAGCAGGAGGCTGCCCCGGGCTCTGAGCCTGGTCCGTCTGTCCCCACAGCACTGCTGCTCCAGACGCATGTCCTCCACACACCAGTTCCCAGAAATATTCCGTGCAGCGGTAGTTGCATGTGGAGCTCAAGCCCCGCCGGTGTTACCTGTCCTGTGCTCACCAGGTAGGCACACGGGCGGTACCACTGCCCCGCAGCCAGCTGGGCTCTGCCGGGTCACCCAAGCTGCGGGGACACGGCACAAACACCCTGCGGCGGCTCGGTGCCAGGGCACGGCAGAGCAGCCCTCGGTCCCTCTGCACCCGCACTCCGAGCTCCGGCCGCTCCCTCGCACTTACCTCGATTCCCGTCTGGGTTACCTGCCAGGGAGAAAAAATAAAAAACAAACCAGAGTCAAAGTCAGAACAAACTTACTTGAGCCAGGCCGAGGCAAAGCGCCTGCAGGAAAAGCCCCAGGGGCAGGAGGCGCCGGGCCATGGATGGAGGGAGCAGCCTGCGGCTGCCGGGGCGGGCGGGCGAAAGGTGAGCGGGGCCGGAGCCCCTCCCGGCTGCCGCCCGGCCCTGGGCAGGGGCGCGGGGATTGGAGGAAGCCTGGCGGCCGGGCCGGCGAGGACGGGGTGCCAGCAGCGCTTTAACCCTTTGCCCTGCTGCTGTGGGGTCGGACACTGACCCCGCCGAGCCCGCGGGTGTCCCGCCCCAGGCGATGCCGGGGGGCGGCCGCGCCAGCCCCTCTGCCTGTGTGGCACTGCGCCCACAGGGACCCCCGCCAAGCAGCCCGCCGGGGGAGAGGCAGACAGCCAGTCACGGAAGGGTTAAAATGAGGCGGCTGCTGCTGCTATGGGGGGTTGGATTTCTAAAAGCAACGAACACCAGGCAGGTATGGTAAAAAAAGATCATCGCCAGCCAGGAAGGGGGAGAAAGAATGAGACTCCCGTGGGCTGCAGCGGCGGACATGGCAGGACAGGGCAGGGAAGGGCAGGACACGGCAGGACAGGACACGGCAAGGCAGGACACGGCAGGGCAGGTCTCTCACCCGAGCCGGCAGCTCCCCGCAGCCTTCGCGCTGGGGTCGCAGGGGATCACAGTGGATCACCATCCACTGGATCTCGAACTGGCAAAGGAGAAAAGATCACGTTAATTCGGGTCACGGGTCACGCTGGCCGAGAGTGTAAGAGGTGGAACACTGGCACTCTACACAGAGGGTTAAACGCTAGGTTATTTAATGTCAATGGCTACAGGGGGAGCAGTGGTTCGCCCTGCATTCATTCACCCCTAGCTGCAGAGGTCTTTTAAAGAGAGGGCATAAACTGGCCAAGGGGCTGCCACTCCTGAAATCCTCTTTATCACATCTTTACTGTTCTGTTTGCTTTGCAGTCATCAGAGTTTCCAGAATGCTGAGACTGGAGCACAACAGAGGCAGTACCCTTGTTTCTTTTACCTGTTAACTGACACCACCATCTGTGAGCCAATTCTTTCCCTTCTTTATCCACTTCTCATTTTCAAACCTTCATAACAATAGCCAATTGAGTGCCATAATATACACATGAAAGAACTAATACTAATTTAGTACTACAAGGCATACAATAGCAACAGCCCAAACAAGAGCAAGTAGTCAACATTATCCTCACTCTAAATCCAAAACACAGCAGTGTACCAGCTATGAAAAGAAGAAAGCTAACTGTCTGCCTTGGGGCTGTAAGAAACAAAGCTGATAGGATATGTCTCTAACTTTTTTAAAAATGAAAAATATAACTCTTCCGGTGGCAAGGTAGTAAAAGATGTGGCTGGCTTCCTATAGATTTGGGAGAGGTGAGAGAAGGGCAAATATGTTCTAGCCTTGCTGTCAACGTATCTTTTCCCTTGCCAGTATTTCACAATGATCTTGTTGATTGTGTTAAGCTGATTTAAAGGATGACACTATTTTGATGGCATCTCATGTAGGTGTTCTACTGATATCAATATACAGTGTCATTAAGAATTAAGTACAGTCACAAAATTCTCAGAAATGAACCCCAGATAATTTAGGGATAATCATAAAGTAAAGGTATTAAAATGTAACCTTTTAAACCCAAAGGTGCTGTGCTGGTTTTGCCTGAGGTAGAGCTTTTTCTCTTCACAGTAGCTGGTATGGAGCTGTATTTTGGATTTGTGCTAGGAGCGGAGATAACACAGGGATGATTTTGTTATTGCTGTGCAGTGCTTGGACAGAGTCAAAGCCTGTTCTGCTCCTGACCCCACCCCATCAGCAAGGAGGCTCAGGGGGGCACAAGGACTTGGGAGGGATGACAGCCAGGATAGCTGATCTCAGCTGACCAAAGGGGTATCCCAGACCATACATCACACTCAGAATATAAAGCTGGGAGATGAAGGAAAGGGCAGAGGGGAGTTAGAAGTGGTGTTCTTTATCTTCCCAAGTCACTGTTACATGTGGTGGAGCCCTGCTTTCCTAGAGATGGCTGAACACATGCCTCCCATTGGAAAGAGGTGAATTAATTCCTTGTTTTGCTTTGCTTGAGCTTTACTAATAAAGTGTCTTTACCTCAATCCACAAGTTTCCTTACTTTTACTTTTCCAATTCTCATCCCACCATGGGGTAGAGGAAGCAAGTGGCTGTGTGGGGCTTATTGTTATCTGCAGTTAAACTACAAAGAATAGATCAGTATTCCTGACATACATTTTGCAGGTTTCCAACAGGATTTCTGTTTCATCCTAATGTCTTATCCAGCACAGATATAATTAACTGTGTCTGACTGTTCACAGTTTTGTCCTCTTAAGTTCTGCAGAAATTCTGCAAATAACCACCATCTTTGCACATCTCAATAACAGCCATGTATTTCTGTTGTCTTATTAGTGCTCTAGTTGAGAGGAGTGAAGGTTAGGTAAAATGTAAATGAGACCTAAATATGTAGGGTAGTATTTTCAGTATAAAACCAGTCACAGGGATGCATTTAGCAGTACCTTAGGCTTTAAGGAAAACTGTGATCCTCAGAGCATGGTTGTAGGTCTCCTCTGGGAGATCTGTCTCCCTGTACCCCACTGGGCTATTGCTGGCTTGATGATGATCCAGGGGAAGTTATCCCTTCTGGAGAAGTACAACTCACCTAAGCAATTTTTCATGTGGAGATTTTCTACAGTACTTTGTCAAGGATGTCTATGTTTCTTCTAAGAGACGTCTGCTGTCAACTGTTTGTACATTCGTTAAGTGACCAAGTGTCACCAAGAAAAAACTACGTATATTTAAATGCATCTCATTCCAGAGTTATTTTAAACATGTTTTATCCATTTTTTGACATCTCTGGAATAGGTTTTTAGAGTTTCATTTTCCTTGCACCTTTTTTTAAAGCCTTTAACCATTACAACCAATTCCTGTGTTGTTTGGCTTTCTAAAGATAGGGTTCAGCCTCCTGAATGTGAGATTTCACAGGGTGAAAAAAACCCAAGATGTGACTTTTTACAGTACATAGACACAATCTGTTCTATGGTGTAAATTAATCCCTGTTAAACAAATATTGACAAGCAGCTTCCTCTTAGATGTTACAACTTATGTAGCTTCCCTGAGCTAGTAAGGAGCACAAAATGTCAACTAAATAATGACCAAGAGTCATTTCTAGTGAAGTGCTTAGTGTCTATTATAAAAAAAACATGGTAATGCCTCTGAAATTAGGGAATTAAGGCAATTATATCATCTCACAGAAGTTATAATTTGAGCAGTAAGAAATTAATTCCCTTACCTACCTAAAATAACCAAGTAATTTAGGAAGTAAATTTTTTTTCAGTTTTGAAATTATGCTAAATCTCATATTGCTTAGAGTGTAAAATGGATTATACTAACTACTTTTAGATAAAAAGATAAAAAGATAAAACTTTTAGATACTTTTATCTAAAAAAGAAAAGATAAAATGCAGCCGTGAATCTGTGTAAAAATTCGCCCTCCATAAAGCATTCCAGAAATCCTGGAATAAATCTTGGTAAAGGCTGAAAGGCAAGATGCAGTTTCTGATGGAACTGTATCTATTATTCTCCTAGGTAGTCATAGTAATAACAAGCAATAAAGAATCCCTTTTAAAATTGTATGTATTACAGTGCACCTCTGAGAAGTTGACCTATTCTGCAAGATAAATAGGGCCCTCAACAGAATGCTGCAAAAAAGAATAGGAAACACATAATTTATGCCCTTTTAAAATTCTACCACTTGAAGTAATATACTTTAACGATGCCTGGGAGTAAATTAAAAACTGTGTCTAGCGCATATTAAATAACCAAGACTGTTGAGATATTTAAACTTATAGTCAAGCAAGTTAAAGACTAGAATAGCCCCAAACAAAGATTTATTTAATAAATTTAAAGAGAAATAAAGAACACAGACTAAACCAGAAATTTCTTCCATATAAATAGACATTTTAAAATTACTAGTCCATCTCACTATATAATTCCTTTATCATCATTTCAGAGGATATGAGGTTCCTAAATCTACATTATTGTGATACCAGGTTGTACCAATACCATTTCCTTTTTGGGCTTCCCAAGCACAGGCCACACAATTAAATCTACTAAGTCTTAAGTCAGTTCTGTCTAAAAAAAAGCATATTTTTAAGCATCCAAGCTCAGTTTAAGAATATAATGTCATGCTTACTTTCTGCCTTCCCTGATTACTTGTTCCAGTGCTTCATTATTCTTTTTGTCAAGAAGTGGGCATCATACTCTGGTTTTAAAGCCTAACTCATGCAAAGATTTTACTTCTTCTCATAAAATATACTTCATATGACCAAATTTCCTAGAAATATGCTAATGTTATAAACAAATATTTTGCATTATAAATGGTGAATTATAAAAATTATTTAATTCCATTTTGTTCTTTCATGCTTAAAGGAGTTTGTCCTATAGTTACCGTAGCTCTGCACTGGTGCCTAAAGATGTACAGTCTAAACACAGGCAAGGCAGAACTTAATGCCAGACACCTTTCCCCACCAAATGCCTGAAGACCCCTGGGTGATCCACGCTGCTCTTTTGTATACCTTGCTGAAAAGAGCAAGTCTCTGCAAAACACGGGCTGGAGAGGAAAGAGGATAAGATTCCAAACTGCTCTTCTGCTTTTCCTCATTTCTTTAACCCTGGCCAAAGGTCAGTCAGAGTACCAACAGAAGGTCAAGGTGACCTTGACACCACATCTCTCTCCTCATTTGCCAGCTGCCGTTTGGAATCACTACTTCAATGGGCAAAGGAACCCTCCTTGTTTTTGAAGGGATGACTGTGTCTAACTTGAAGGCACAGTTTGCTTCAGCACTGTATACCAGGTGCTGCAAATTATTGCATTAATACCTATAGCTTTCTCTGCATTTAATCTAACTATCTTTCTGAAAAGGAAAACAATATTGGCATAGAATTTTTTTCATCCTAGTAACATGCATGGAATTTACGTTAAGCATAATATTTTCATCATCCCATCTATCCATTCATCCATCAATATCAGTCAGAGCAGTTAGCAAAACCAAGATACATATGCTAATTTGTAATATGCTAATTGCCACGTTATCAGCTCCAGCTGATTATTTTTAATGACATTTTCAAAGACTGAATTTTGTTTTCAACAGAATTAGTGTAACTTTTGAGCTACTGAAATTTCCTAATCCTCATCTATAACAGCATGCTAGATAAATCCCTTTAGACATATGGGGCAGCTTTCTGCTGGCATTCTCATGTAAAACTGATCTCAATCCGTGAAATACAGTAACTAAACAGACAGAGG
The DNA here is from genome assembly GCA_013397245.1 of Thryothorus ludovicianus. Taxonomy (NCBI): domain Eukaryota; kingdom Metazoa; phylum Chordata; class Aves; order Passeriformes; family Certhiidae; genus Thryothorus; species Thryothorus ludovicianus. The sequence goes on from VZTB01010579.1 coordinate 50,736, forward strand.
TGATGAAACATGAGATACTTCTTTTGTTGCAATGTTCTCCCTTTCAGATTTACACAACACTGGTTAAACTGTGCCCATTTTTTTTTTGCAAACAGTGTGAGATATAGCTTAAAATTATGTCTCACTTCACTCTTTTACTCCAAAGTTGTTGTAACAAATACAGGGATATCTGAGAATTTTCATTATTGAAATTTAGACATAACTTGGGTCATTTCTTAACTTACAAAGTTTAAGTGCAAAATTTAAAAAACATAGCTAGTACTTACCTGCCAAGGAGTTATTTTCTGCACTTCTGCTTTCAGAAATAATTTAAACATGCATTCCACAAAATAAAACCCTATATTTAGTGTAAAACATATTATGAAGAAATAAAAGGTTTGAAACTTACCGGAACTGAAATTTGAGGATTATTTTTAAGTTTTCCAAGCACAGCAAAGCCATCAGTGTTGATTTTCCCTTTTGGTTTTATGTTTAAGGATTCTATTTTAATACAGTCAATAAAAAGTGTGACACTGTTTGCTTCCACAATTATCATAAGCTTGTGCCATTGGGAGTCAAACAAGAAAGGCAAATGTAAAAATGATGCCGTTTGGTGTCTTCCATCTGCTCCCTTATAAGAAAACTCAACACTTTTCACTTGACCATTGAGATTCACTCCAACTTGTTCTTTCCCTGAAGAATCCTGAATCTGCCAAATAGTCCAGTATTTCTGAAGTGTGGCCCCAGTCATCCGAAAAGTAGTTAGAAAGGAATATTCATCAGGCAATCCGTTGGAATATATGGCACTGTGTAGGATTGAAATACAGTGTGTAGAATTAAAATACAGTACATTTGTTCTGTATTTGCCTTGAAAAGCTGTGCATATCACCACAGAGTAATGAGAAACCATTACTCAGTGGAAGCACATCTCAACCATTCTTGTATCAGTGCACTTCTGCATGCTGAGCCCCAAAACAAGGTGTTACTAATGGCAAAAGAACTGGTTCAGAAGTGTGGGTTCTTCCCATGCTTTACAATTTTTTATGGTAACCCTTTCTAAGAATAATTAATAGAGCAACAACTAACTCCTACTTCAGGTATAGAAAGTATATTCTACAATTATCTTATTTCCCACCATTAGACTTACAAAATCAGTCAACATAGTATGACTTTACAATGGCCAGGGAGAAAGGCCAGATCTGATTTGATTTTGAAAGCATAAAAATGTCTTTTCTTGTTTAGCATTTTCAATGCATTTTTTTGTTCAGCTTGCCAATAACCTTTTTGTTAAAGTATAAGCTGTCATTTCAGCAGAAATCATTGAAAAATACATGGTGAGAATCCACACTCAAAGTGTATTATGTCTTTTGACATTCAGCCACAAGACTACAAGTAGCAGGGAACAGATTTGCCACATATGAAACATGTCATATTTTAGCAACTCCTATAAGGTGAGCTTTGGAAACACAGGTAGCACTGTCTGTGTCACTGTGCAAAACAGTAGTGTCGCTTTTTATTTCAAATGTATCACTGAATCCAGTACATTATTTAAGAAATAGACCTCTCCATATTTATTCTATGGATCATAAAACTCTAGTGTCATATATAGTTGACATCAATGCATTATTTGTCATCTACCCACATTTAAGAATAAGTTTGAATAAATTTCTTAAGCATAAAGGTATGCAGAGCTATTTTGTCCCAGCTTTTTTAGAATAACTCCTCAAACAATTAGACATTTTGAACAAAGATGATTTTTGAGTGGCAGATCAATCCTATCTCAGCAGCTATTTAGATAGCATTAGTGAATCTCAAGAAGGCTTTAAGCTATTGGGGCTTTAGGCTATGGGGGGCGGGGGGGGCAATAAAGCAGAAAAATTGGATAAGTCAGCTCTTATTCTGTATGCTTGATGACTACTGATTTAGAAAGAGAGTACTCCCAGAAGCAATCTCCCTAATTTGTAGTGCTCCAAGCTGTAGTGCAGCTGTGTTCCAGCAGGCAGCGGCACAGCCTCAGCAGATTTCAGGGAGGTCGCGGCAAGCCTGGCAGCAGCAGCAGCAGCAGCAGCAGCTTCATTTTACAAATAAAGTACCCACGCTGCTGGTGTTTATCCTTTTCCCCAAGAGCCTTTGCACACACCTGAGAGCAGGGGTATAAGGAGGGGGAATGTTTAGCTAGAAATTTTAGCTCATTAGATAAGGTGTGGAGATATGCAAAGTTGGAAGAGGGATTTCCTTGCCAGGTTTTTAATCTGCCTATGCCTTGCTCTGAATTGTGTCTCTTGATAGAGGATGAAGTAGTCTGCCCCACCTAGTTTTGTTTAATAGGATTTTATCTAGCTCACTGTGTTCTGCCATCATTTATTTTCAGTTTATATCTTGCCTTCTCATATGCAAATGTCAGCATGTGCATATTGCAGCTTTCCCTGGTTCCAAGCACTTTACAGTGTTTACTGTCCCCTACCCCTCCTTGTGTTAGGTTTCTGGCCTACACAATAAGCATATATATTCTTTTCTGCTCCAGAAAGATAATTCTTCTCTCTATCCAGACATACCTTCACTCTTTCTAAGCTTCTGATCCACTTCAGCTCATCCTTTATGGCCCTTTGTGTCCTTCCTCTATAATACCTCTTTTAAAAGTATTTCAATCTCCTCTACTACTAAAACTTTATCTCATCTCGGTCATTTATCTCTCAGTTGCTGCATCTCATTTGTGCTTGCAGAAGAGCTGGTTTTTCTACTACTACACTGCAGGTGATATTGTTAGGTAATCTTTAAATAGCCTCCTTGTGACATCCAGCTTTCTCTGTTAAGTTCAATGACTCCAGGGTGTCTGATACAAGCCTAAAAGAAGCAGTACTAATCCCAGATCCTCTGTGAAGAGGCTTTCAGTATTTTGTCTGCACTAAGTTTTGCTGTCATGGCAATACTCGTTAAACTATCACACACATTCTCATCTGACCTCAGATGACACAACTATTCTGCCAAAAAAACAAAACAACAAAAGAAACAAAAACCAAAAAGTACGTATGTGAACATACTTTTTGATCAGATGATTGCTTATACCAGATTGGTGAATGAATTCTTTGCACCATATTTAGCTATAGACCTGGTACTTTTCAAGACATTATATGGGTTCTGCTTTTTCCAGACATTAAAATAGGAAAGAAATATGTTCACTTTTTCAGAAGATATGCAAAGAAGAGAAATAATGTAAGAGCTTCTGACATTGGCAAGAGAAAATTAAATTGTAAAAAATGTATATAAAACACTAAAGATATAAAATTCAGTGCACAAATGCAGATAAATATTTGCATTTTAAAAAAATATTAATAACCAATCAGAGGAACTGACGGCTTTAGACTAACAATTCAGAATCAGTATTATGACTCAACACAGTGAAGCATGGCCCATCACCAGAAAGATACCCTGCCAGCAACTGTTACTGTGTAAGATTTTTACCTATAATTCTACAAGCAAAGCAGAGACATACTCTCATCTCAGCTACTCCAACAGTAATGATTCTTTAGTGATTTAACTGTATTTCAGAACACATTTCTTTCACAGCCTTCTGAAGTCAGCAACTTAAAATATTTGGAAATCGTGGCAAATATTTAAGTAAATAATTGTTGAGAATCTATTTCTCCATCTCACTGCCAAGTGAAGTGTGATGGGCTCTGTAACTTTATTGAACAGATGTTAGCTATATAAGCACTCAAATTATTTCTGGAAATTATTTTTAACATAGTTGTTTCCAATTCCACTGATTTATGGAAGGGAACCAAGCAATTATAAATTTAGATTCAGGTAAATGAACAAAGAAAGAATTTATATGGAAGTATATTTGAAAGTCAAAATCCAGATACATTCCTGGCCTATTTCCTATCCACTTAAAATTGTTAAGGATATAAGCAATCAGATCTTTTCATTTAATTTAGTTTTTTCCTTCAGTTTGTAAAAAAGCATTCCAGTCCTGCCTTGTACTATTATCAACTGCTTTATTTATTTTATGCATACAATGTTAGGTCAATATTTTTATCAAATATTTGAATATTTGTCTTAATTTTTAAAGTATTAGAGGGTGGAAAGTTTGAAACATTTGTAGCTCATCTAGAGGAATTTCTGAAACACAAATATTTCTTTTAGTCTTTTTAATAACGACCTCTGATCCTGTATTTTAAATACTTACTAGGGAGATTTCTTTGAGATTTCAAAGCTAAGTCCTACCCAGGCTTCAATACACCCAAGGTAAGACATCTGAGTATGGTGAGGGATGTCCTGACCTACCCGACTGACCACAAGATTCATCAAGAGCAGAAGAGTATGTTAAAAGCTCAACTATACACCTATTTAAATTCTACAGAGTAACTATTAATTCTATTGAATCTGGTCCTTTTGAGTTAATTTCTCAGGAGAGCTCCATTGCTCACTGACTTAACTTAGTCTTTGCTAAATAAAGATTTCAGAAATGTTAACACAACCCACTAGAGGTGGCTGTGGAAATTTCTGTGGCCATTCCCATGATAATGCAGCATCATGTGCCCAGGGTTGAAGGTTCTTTTGATCAACCTGGAGACACTGGTGTCTGCATCTCCTGAAGCTGCCTAGAATCACAGCTGACCTGCCAGACACTACCTGGCAGCAATTGAACAAGCAATAACAATAAAACTTAGCTCAGCACTTTTAAAAGCATCTGTCCTATGTCATTAACCAGAAGCCATTTGTTAGGACTCATTACCCTCAGCTGATCTTTATTCTTCAGAAACTTCCACTTCTGAGATAATTAATTCTCTTATGACCTAATTACCTTCCTAGCTGCATTTTGTCTTTTCTTTTTCAGCATTATCATCAATATCTGGGTGGGATAGCTTAGTCACAATGTGAAAGGAAAAGCACCTGAAGAGCTTTGGTGGCTGAATGTAGAAAAGCCGGACCTTCAACACATGACCCAGAGGAGTGCTGCTTCACAGAAAAGCAATATTCCCAAAGGAAAAAAAATCAGAAAATCAGCCTTTGAAATTCTCTGGATATTTCAAGTTTACTGATAAAACTTCATAAAATTCCTCCCTATTTTGTTTACGAGTTTTATGTGTCTGTGTGTGTATGTGTTATGACAATTGCACTTGTGAAGGCAAAGGTTTAAGGTTTTGTCCAATGCACAAAGATAATTAGCCCTTTTCCCACATACGAAAAAATGTGTCATGAACATATTTCTTTGTGCCAATACATTTTTTAAGATTTCCATTAAAAATAAATACAGTTATTATTTAGGTAAACAGGACTAATTTTGTACGTACTAACTGGTGGACATCTACAACATCTACACAGATTAAACTGAAAAATTATGGGTTCATCACGTCCAGCAAAAACAACTGTATGTCATGGCAGTTCCACACAAAGTTATTACACCATTATTATCCCACACCATTACATGGAGAACACTGTATTGATCCTTCAGCAGATTTTACTCTAGAAGAGGCACTGGCCATTGGGAATTCATTTGGATGATGGCAGAAGCTGAGTTATGATTTGTGCACAATCATTTCTGTTCATTCCGTGACATACTTCTGGGAAAGCAGTAGTATTTTAAGGAAGCTCTGTGAGTTTTCCAAGGCATAAGCTATTGCAACACCAGAAACTGAATGCTGAGCCATGCCCACCCAACTGAGCTCTCACTCCCATACCACACAGCCGCTCTAAAAAGGGCTCCTCTGCCTTAGTGTGATCATCACATGTTAGTCTAAAAAATTATTTCCCTGTTGCCAACATGTTTGATGAGGTTCCCTCCCAGTGCTCCTATGGCGCTTGGGCTGCATCAGCCATTCAGCTCGGGAAAGCCACGCTGGCCTTTTTTCCCAAACTCACTCTGTTTTTCCCTCCCCTACTTCTCCATGCAGCAGGAGCGCAAAGGCCGGAGGAGGGGGCCGGAGCTGTTTGGGCTCCGGTCACGGCAGCCCCGGTCACAGCAGCCCCGGTCACAGCGGCCCCGGTCACAGCGGCCCCTTTCACAGTGGCTCCAGTCACAGCAACCCTGGACACAG
>VZTB01010579.1:56831-121426 GCA_013397245.1 Thryothorus ludovicianus
TCCCCACCCATTCCTTTCCCTGCCCTCCCCACCCATTCCCTTCCCTCCCCTCCTTTTCCCTTCCCTGCCCTCGCCTGTCCTCCCTGGTCCCTCCCGCTGAGAGGGCCGAGCTGTAAAACAGCTCCGGAGCACGGTCAGGACTCAAACCTCAAATCCATTTCCTGGGCTGACAGTCCCAATGGCAGGAGTCAGCTCAGGTGCTGTAGTAAGGCAGTTGACATAGGCTTGTTCAGGGGTAACTTGTGTATATCAATATTTCACTAGAACTATCTATAGCAATAAGTCCAAACTCTCTTAAAGGTGAAAATATTGCTGCTTTTATCTGAGAATCTCCAGCTTTTAGTCAAGTGATGATCCCATTTGCTGTCTGCGTTTGGATCCACATTCATGCACTAGCAGCCCTGATTTGTCTCTGGGACTGAAAGTAGTCATGAGCCCGATGTAACCAAACACTTAAGCTCTAAAATAGCCTAATCTGGTGGCTATGAAGGTAGGAGCCAGGGAGGATTGCAGCAAGAAAAGTTGTTAGTGATAGGTGGAATAAGACAGAAATGCTTCACAATCCAGTTATTCCTAGCTGAAACAGTGGTCCAGTTAAAGGTCTTGTTGAATCTAATTGCTAAGTTGAGGCATTCTGAATTACATAAGGTGCTGGAACAGAATCCAGACTTTCCTAAATTTGGCAAAGACATCTCTACCCTGCTGTACTTTCTCTATTCCCTCACCAGCAGCAAGTCTGGCCTGTAAAGCACAAACAGAATTAGATTCCTAAATTCTGACTTCTGTCACATATTCACTGTAACACGCTAAATAATAATTTTCAACTTTTAGAGAAAAAGTGACCATAAATCAGCCAGAAACATTCATGTATGTGTTACCTAGATCAAACACACAATGAAAAAAACCCCTTACCTCAGAATCAGTAAATTATCCCACCTCATCTCTGCAATTCTCACATGATCAGAAAGATCCCTTTGTGTCAATATTTTAAGAAAACTTTCTTCCCGCTCCTCCTGTTACATTTTCTTTGCATCCCTATTTCAAGTCATTAGTAACTTCTGAAATTACTTTCTAGAGGTGAATCCCTTAGTATCAGCAAATCTTGAGGCACTCTGAGCAACATCACTGGTTAGAGGAAAGTGAAAATCCCTGAAATTGCTGTTACAGAAACAGTCTGATCTGGTGGTGGCAATGGAAAAAAAAAATAAATAAAACCAGCTCAATTCCTCTTTCCCCTTTTAAAAACGTTTCAAATTAGATGATCTAGCTGGTGGGAGATCTCAAACAATAAGATTGCAAAATATCTGTATTTTAAAGCCAAACAAGGAAGGCATTACCTGGTTGGTATCCTGAAGTCTACATTGGGTCCCAATTTATAAGCTACTTGTAGAGAAGTGGATCCCACTACTCTCTCGATAATTCCTTGGGAAGCAGCTTTTTCTATTTGAAACTGAGAAATCAGGTCAAAGCCTGCAAGGAAAAAAATATACATATCCATAATGTAACTTTCATTTTAATTTGAGAATTGTGCTGTCACAGACCTGAATATAACCTGATAAATTTTTTGAACAACAGCTTTTTCCTGAAAAAGTCAGAATGCTACTTGCCTGGTAGGTCATCTTGGCCAATCCTGATTGTTGGGCAGATATCAATTCTGTGACTGGCACCCAGAATAACTGGTAGTCCTGAAAAAAAAGTGAATTTACTAATCATGCACCAGCCTGCACATTGCCACAGACCACCTTATAAAATTAACTGAAGTAATGGTAAGATTATTATGAATTAAACAGAGTAAACAGAGTTATAAATAATAATAATTAGAGGTATATAATAAATTAAACTGTACTCAGTAAGTAAAAGGTATAAGAAAATAATAATCTTTTCCTAGAGAGCTCCAAATTAAAAACAGTAACTTGATATGCTATTTGATTTTTTTTCAAGCCTTTAAATGAGAGTGTTATAATAGTTCTCTTGCAGAGCTGTTGAGAAATAGTAATAGTTTAAGAAGGCCTGCTGTGTAAGGAGGTTCTGGGTTGTAACTTTTTTCAGTTCAAGCAAACTTAAAAAAAAAAAAAAGCCAGTTAACTAAATCAACAGTCTCCCTACTCCCAAAGAAACTTAAACAAACCTCATGCCAACTAAAGAAGTTATTGTGAATCATTTGGCATCTTTTCCATCCTCTCTGGTATTCCAAGCTTTCCCACTTTCCTCTGTGCCAGATTTGACCAGAAAATGAACATTCATGAAATGCAGGGTGGTGGCAAGAAGACCTCACAGACCTTTTTTGTTTACCCAAATGAGAACATAGAAGAAAATCTAAAAATCTAATTTTTCAGAATATTATTTGTCAAAAAACCTTGTCATGACCATAAGACCTACAAGAACTCTGAATTAAGGAAAGAGGAAGGAAAATTAAGCATTTATTTGAAGAGTTTAATAGCTACGTGCAAGTCCAGTACCAAGTCAACCTGGAAAATGTTAGCAGAGTGTGGGTAGGGAAAAATGAAGAGTGGAAGTTGGAAGGAGAAACGTTTCTAAGCTACAGAGAGCCTCTTGTGTGCTGCAAAGACTCAACCCTAAATGTGGGTTTCCTTTTGACAACATAGGCTTAAAGAGAACATTCAGGTTGACATCTTACACCTTAGAAAAGACCTCATTCTATATTTTTTGATGAGAAATGTGGCTGACATCCAGCCATTTACATTTTATGCCCAGCAAATAAAGTAGAACCGGTTTATTGCCACAAGTAGTGTAAGAGTATCTAACTAGAAGCACTGAGAACAGGGAAGGTTTGTGTCCTGTATTTACCATCTACATCCAGATTTTAATCCTTACCTTAAAAATACATCTAATAGCAAATTTAAAGCAACACACACAGCTCTTGCTTTTTGCTTGTTTTTCATATATATCCTTCTCTCCATCCATCCATACATAAATGCACATAGACAGCTCTCACTTTGTGTGATTGTAGTCAGAGCGGAATTTAGTTTTGAATAAACACAGAATAATTCTTTTGACATTCAAAATTACACAAAGATAAAATGTAGATAAAAATCTGTCTCCTTACTTGATTGGTGCTGGATGGTGGCTGAGATGAAAGACCAGAGAAAACTACATAGGTAAAAGAAAGCTGTAATTTTCCTGTAAACAGAAAGAAAACTCCAATATGAATCTGTAGTTTCTGACAGGTTTTGTTATTAAATTTCTCATCCAAGCCATGCATATTAAACATATAAAATACCAGTTAAGGACTTGCTAACAGATTTGACAAGACAATCTCTTTGACAAGATAATTTCTTTACATGACAACGCTTTATTTTTGCCCTATAACAAAACATGTCAATAAAGCTCTTTCTATTGTAGTCCCCTCATATAATTCTGGCAAGGACAGCTTTCACTGTTCTAATCTCTTATTTACAGATGTCCCTAAATCCCACTTGTTCTCTTACCAGTGGCTTTTCATCTTCACTGCTGGATTTCTTCACTTGTCTCATGTGAATAGGCAGGGTATATCGTCACACTGCCTGCTTCCCTCTCATTAGTCCGACAGAGGAGTGCAGCAGTGGGTGCAGACAGCTGCTCCTGCCCCACCAGGACCCAGCAGAGAGGGAGGTGCAGGCTGCTGGGCTGGTTTTAATCTTTCCGAGGGAAGGAGGTGGAGGCTGGACAGACGTGTGCCCTGGTGGGCTCTGAGGGCGGACCTCTGGAGCCAGCTGAATATAAAGAAGCCAAGAGCACAAGCCAAAGGCTGCTTCTTCCACCAGCATGAGGGCAGGGAGATTCAGAAAATGTGAGTTCAGCAAAGCCAGTCTCTGAATGGTGGGATCTGCTGTTCAGCCAGACAGATAAAAAATTATATGTACCAGGAGGGGTGAGGAAACTGGTGGCCCTGATACAGTGTAAAGACTAAAAGCTCTGAGAAGAAGGGAATCCCTGTCCTGTAAAGAAGGTATTTCCATTTCTCACTGATTTAATCAGGTGGCCACAGGAGAAGCCTCTCTGGTGAGGTCTCAGTTGGTTTTTCTGAATAAAACAGGTTATGTTAAAGGATTTTCATTGCTCAGATTCTAACCTCCAAGGCATACACACAGGCAATATTAAGCAGACTCCTGTTCTGTTGTCATTAATAAAGCACTCCCTTTCCAAAAGGACTATTACAAACACTTGGACACGTAAAGACATTTACTCATATTTGTTCACTTTGATGTAAAAAGAGAGAAACTAAAATCTCTGTGCATGCAAAAGCAAAGGAAAAGATAATAAAAAGCCATAGGAACCACAGTCAAAATTCATGTGTGTATGGAAAAGTATGCCAGGTTGTTCTCATACATCACATTTGTAAGGTTTCATCTTCTCTAGACTACTGATATTCTGGTTAATAACACCCTAATTTTCCATACTTTTCAAAGTGTGAAATATAGGAAATGTAATAATCTCTGCTGTCTGATAAATGTCTGGAGAAATAACCGGGTAATGAACTCAATTTGCTGTAAATCACACCCTGGTATTGGTAATTTCAGTGTTAATATGGTTTACAGTTTTAAGTCGATTGCTAGAAAGGGCAGGGCTGGATCAAACATATGAACAGGTTGCCATGAGTAATGTCCAATTTTGATGCCTAAGGCAATGAAGCTTTGTTGATATATTTTTTTCACCCTCCAAGAGAAAGATACATCCAGGGATCCTTGTGGTCCAGCACAATTGTGAACAAAACATATCAGCACCAGGATTTTCACAGGAAACCACTGTCCAATAAAAAACAAAAAAAGGTGAAATATCAATTTGATCTCACAAGAAGTTTTCCCAAGTCACCACACGTCTGAGTGCTTTATTCCTCCATGCAGATATTTCCATTTTGGCATCCAATGGTACCCACAGGGCATGAAAGGAGTCCATAAGGGGCTGGAGGAAGAGCAGTACATGGCAGTCACTTGAAGCTACAATGAAGGGGAACAGGGCATGTGAAGAAACAACAGAGAGCACCTAGGGCTTACAAAGAATTCCAGAATCTTTGTGAAAGAATGGAAGAGTCAGGTACCAAAGCATCTCTTTTGTTGTCTATAAGCTGTGGCATTTCCTTTGCTTTTGAGACTGCTTAGTATTGCCAATTTATTTGAGGCAGTATTAAGGAAGAAAAAGCCATTCAGTTGTTAGATACGGAACTAATTAGTACCACCTTACAGAAAGTTAGCAATATTTTTTGGTACGTGGTGTGAAGATGTCTGCCACCCATTGTGTCTGGGGTTATTCACACACACATCATCCTCTCCTAGAGGGGGAGCCTTGTTCAGAGAAATTTGGAGAACGTATACTCTGTTTCTGGGACATCTATAATCTAATTTTTCTTGTGTTTCATTGCAGCAATTCTCAAGGGTGGAACTTCTTTTATATCTGGAGTATTTTCTCAATATAAGATCTTCAAAAGACATTTTTACTGAAATAAAACACAGGAGACAGTATGTAACTAAAGCTGGGAAAATACATTTACTATTCTGTTTGTGGGCAAAAAAAAATTCTTTAGAAGACTAATAGCCTCTGGTTGCTCTGTGTGCATTTTAATGTCTTCATCTTGAAAGAAAACTCAAAATCTGTGATAAAATTCCTGATTAGATGTTCTGCTAATAATTATCACATTGCCTTGAATGAGCCAGAAAGATATTAACTGAAGAATTAATGGCAACCCCACAATCTAGCCAATATTATTCCCATTTCAAGAAAATGTAAACTGGGATAGATGGAGTGTGTATCTCACATATCTTGCTGTCACAGAGACAGTCCCCATCCAACTAACACTCATGTTTAGCTGATCTGATTATTTTGATGTCACTCTACATCGCTTCATAGTTTTCTCTTATGAATTGGGCCAGTAGAGATTTTTCAGTAAAACTCAGTGCACAGTGATTTCTGTTAAGCCACTTGCACAGGGACTCATCATCTGCACACTAACTGCTCATCTTTTGAAAGTGGATTAATTAAACTGTGGTGACTTTGTTCAAATGCTACCTCCTGAAAATAAGCTATGTAGGGATGTCATCACCTCTCTAAAATGTGGAGGTGTGCTTAGACACCTGACTTCACATTCCACTCCTCAAATATCTGATTCCATATTCATTCCACACTCCTGTTCTTCTGTGTAGCTTGAGTTGGAGAGCAGGTATTCATATAGTTGTCTCTGATAATGGGGCTGAATTAGAGAGAAATAGCAAATGGGTGGATCCAGCTTCTCCTCAGTGATACCAAGCTTCCCTTCAGTGATGAAAAGATTTGCAGCAAGGTAGCTGCAGTTTGACTTTCAGAAGGTGCAATCCAGCAAAAACCAAAAAACATTAAAGGCACAATTTAGAGAAGACCTCGTGGCAAAGAAGAAGGTTTTCTCAGTTCAGCCTTGGGTTTACAGCAATTTAGGATGACCAAATTAAGTGAAAAATCCTTTCCTGGTGTTTATTTTCTGTCTGGGCTTGAAGGAGCTCAATGTCACTGGCTTATACTCTTAAGCAGGACTTTCAGAAGGACCTGGGCAAGTTTGTTCCCCTGAAAGTTTCTGTGACATATATACAGGTACTAGGGTCTCAAGAACAAGCTCTGGAACTGGAGGAATAAAAGTCCAGTTTGTTAAAGTGGGGCCTCTGCCTCTGTGAGTGATCCCATAAAGAATGAGTGGCTCATGCTCCCAGCCCTACACGGCTCTTCCCCACACAGCTGAAGAGGAGAGGAGCAGCAGGGAAGACATTACTTTTTATTTATTGTCTATCTCTCTCCTATCTCCTGGAAACTATTTCTCTCCCATGTGGTCTACTCTAAATTGTGCCTTTAGTCTTTTCATGTGACTTCAGCCTCTTACGGCTACATTCTCTGTTCAGTTTACAATGACAAAAATCTGCTTTGTACATTTCAACCTTCTTTATCCTTAACTATCATGTAAGGGTCACTGCTCTCCCTGGAGTTTACCAGACCCCAGAATAAGCACATACCACACTCTTAACATGAGTGAGTTTTTTGTTACATCATGTTTGGCTCTCTCAGCTTAACATCAACTGTGCATCTGTGAGTGATGGCATTTCTGAAAGACTTACTCTTTATTACTCATGCTAAGAGTTAAGGAAACTTGAACCTTGGACTGATCTCATTGACATCAGGGGCAAAACTTGCACTGACTTAAGCGCCTTTTAATTAAACCAGCAACAAGTAATTAAACCAGCTTCCTCGAGTGTAGGGTAATTGAATTGACAGCAAAACTATAATCCTTGTCGGCTTCCAACACATCATTGGAATTTAACAAATAATCTATTATCCAATAAATTCTTACCTTCATCATAAAAATGTTCTTTTCTGTCCAAAATTTTATGAATTCTGGCATGGGAAAAAAAACAGTTTTTCTTTCCAAGCTGTCAGATGCCGTTTTGCATAAAGATCAAACAGCTTCTTTCTAGTAGAGGTCACTCAAAGAAACCTGAGAATTTTGGGGCCAGATTCTCATCTCCTCAGCACAATCCTTTTTCCAGGTGAACCTCACTGTAATGTGTGAACACCTAGGCTGTCCAATGTAGTCTACAATATTCAACAAACCCCTCAGGATGCTCTTGGAGCACAAATAGAGATGGTCTCTATATGAAACCAGAAAAACCTCCACCTTAGCTCCATGCCCTCGCCATAATAATTCTTTCTGAGGATGAGGCTAGCAGTTCCCATTATCTTTCAATGAAAGTCTATATTATGTTATCATTCCTATTTTTATTTCTTTCTAGGTCAGAAGATTTGTGTATTGTCTCCAGAGGTGTCAGACAGCAATTATCCCCAAACGTTACAGTCAGTGTTTCAGATTATACTAAATACAGGAGAATTTATTTTCTAGTGGAATGGCAGAGAAAGTGAAAAGTTAAGCAGATTTCAAGTGTAACTATGATAATATTGCCATGAATACTGTTCTGTTTCAGCAGAGATTATGACTCTGACCTAACTTAACATACATCTGTGTCCATCTACTGATCACATTCATTCTCAAAAACTAAAATAAGATCAGAAACAGGCTCTGCTGTTATTTATTAGTTATTTGTTGAGTATAAAATGTAGTGAAAATTTTGTCATTTATAATAGCAAATACTATTACCCATAGCTGGATCCAAATTTCATGTGAGAACAAAACAAAACGAAAAAACACCCCAAATTTGGAAGTATTTTCAGTCCGAGTTTAATGAGTCTTGATAATATTCTTTTATAGTGTTCTCTCTTCTAATACTTCTAAATATATTAAGATATTTTTCTAGCCCAAATTACATTACTGAACTTTTTGTAATTCTTAAAATGATGGTACTTAGTTCTGTTGATATTTATCTCTAAATACTGCAGCAAGCATAATTTATTTTACTGTCATCAAATACCCTTTGAAGTAGATCATGATACCAGTAAGAAAATATCTGTTGATTGAAATGGGATCAGGTTTTGCCTCTCTTACACCACCATATGTGCATCATAACACTGGTCCATAAGTAAAAATACTCATAAAAAAATAGTGTATGTTTACTTGAGAAAGCAACCAGGCTTTCTCCACCACTCCCCATGCCTCTGCCTGCCTTCCCTGGCCACACTCAGCATCCTGCCTCCTATCCTCAGCCCAGTCAAGCTCCAGCTGCCTGGACCAAGGATGGAACAGGTCCCTCCCCACCACCCAGAAAGCAGAGGATGAGAGATCCTGACAGGGTTGGAAAGAAAAGAAATATGCAATATGATTACTTGGTCACACAAAATAGCAAATTCTATGGCACAAATTCCAATTTTTGTGGCATAAGAGGGAAAAAAAATATTTCACACTGTTGATGACCATGAGGACTCTATAAGATGTTTTTCTAAAATGGCATAGTCGTCAGATTTTCCCAAAGTAATTTCAGGGTTTTCACAGACTCAGAGCATCACAATATAGTTTCATGCTTATTCAAGGACTACCTGAGCAGCTCTGGGGTGGGGACATTCCATGTTCCTTTTGAAATGAAAGCTGTGATTCAACAAAGTGTGGTATTAAAACTACAGAAAATTGGCACACACAGACTTCTATCTAGAACTGATGACATTTAGAATATGTATTTTCATCTTCAAGACATGTTCTGTATCAAAAGAACTGTTCCAAATTTTAAAAATATTATTTTCTCTCTTATATAATATATAGAAATATAAAGGACAAAAATATAAAAATAACACAATAATTACATACTTGAAATATAATGTTAGAAGCTTGCAAGTATTTAAATCTATAGAATTAAGGTCTGCAATTTCATTGCACTGATTTTGCACTTCCAATTACACCTGGTTATTGACCTCAGCAGAGCTGCTGTGTTGCAAAAAATGTTCTGGACAGGAATTCATTGAGAAAAAAACTAAGAACCATAAAACTTTTTAACATTATTCCTTTTGTTTTCTCCCAGTGAACCCAACATTGTACCACAACAGTCAACTTCTGAACAATGTGCTGCCAAAATGAAAACCACAAAGAAGAAATCAAAGGGCAATTTCATGACAATTTTCAAAGCAGAGGGAAGCTTATTAGTGAAGTCCCGCAGAGACTTGTACAAAAGCCTGTGCCATTCAAAATATTCATAAATGTGATCTGGAAGGCAGGTGTATAATGGGGAGGTTACATCTGCAGATAAAGAAGTTACCAGAGTAATAAAAATGAAAATTTGAAATTACCTGAGCAATAAAAATCGAGCTGGCAGTGTGCCTTTGTGTCCAGGAGGACCAACGATATCCTGGGGTGCATCAGGAGGACTGTGGCCAACAGGTCGAGGGAGGTGATCATCCCCCTCTGCTCTGCCCTAGTGATGCCACAGCTGGAGTATTGTGCTCAATTCTGTTCTCCACAGTTCAAGAAAAACAAGGAGCTACAGGAAAAGATCCACTGGAATGTAATAAAGGCAATAGGGAGACTGGGGCATCTCTTTTGTGAGAAGAGACTGCAGGAGCTGCACCTGTCTAGCCTAGAGATGAGAAGAGTGAGAGGGGATTTCATCTATATATGGATTTAGCTCAAATGCAGGTGCCAAGAAGTTGGCGTCAGACTCTTTTCAGTGGTTCCCAATTACAGGGTGAGAAATAGGGGCCATAAACTAAAACACAAGGAGATCCACCTTAACATGAGGAAGAACTTCTTTACATTGAGGGAGGCAGAGCACTGAACAGGCTGCCTGGGGAGGCTGTGGAGTCTCCCTCTGAGGAGACATTCAAAACTCACCTGGATGTGCTCTTGTGTCACCTGCTGTAGGTAACACTGCCTTGGCAGGGGTGTTGGACCAGATGATCTCCAGAGATCCCTTCCAACCCTAACAGTTCTGTGATTCTGTAGTTCTGTGGTTCTATAATTCTGTGATTTAGTGAAAGCTGATGGTATAAATTGTTGGAAGTTCTCAAAATACCTAGTAAGCTTTTCAAAAAATAGCAAGTGAAATTCCAAAAGAATTTCACAAACAAAGAGGAAATAATAGCCAGTGAAAAACTAGTCCTAAATTTATGGTGGCTTCTACAGTTCTAGAAAGTTATGTGTCAGCTATGATAGGCAGAGAAATGAAAACATACCTCAGTGCCCAGCAGTGGGCAAAAAGCACACTGCATGTTAGGAGAAATTAGGAAAAAAGTAGTGAAAAAATCAGAAACCATCAAACTGCTGTGATATAAACCATGGTCAGCAGGGATGATCACAGGTTTGAACTGGTTTCAGTAGGGAAAACAATTAAATGGATGAGGATTATTCAAGCCTAAAAAATGAGATCTAATGAAGTCTAAGCACTATGGGGAAGTGAGTTAAGAACAGTTGTCACTCTCTTGCAGAACAAGGACTAAATTTACCAAACAGAGATGAAAGCCAGAAGTTTCAAAACAAGCAACAAACAACACTTCCCCTTACAATTCATAGGTGAGGAGTGGGATTATTTTCCATCACTTTTAGTATTCACCATTGAAAATGCTAAAATTTTTATGGGATCAAAAAGAGATACTAGTTGGGAAAGTGTTCCTATGTACTTGTGCTACATTTACCTGGTTTTCTAGGCATCCACTCTTACCTTAACCAGAGAAATTATGCTGGACCAGATGAACCTTTGATCTTATATGATACAACTGTTCTTTTAATATTTAAACAATTTGGAATACTGAAAATTCAGAAAGGAAAGACTCTCGTTGTAATGCCAGAACTAATGTAATTCAGAGGACTTAGACCTAGTAATACTCTTTAAAAAGCCAGGCATGGTCTGAGAAGGAAGGGAATTTTTTACTTATGTTTCCTAATATTTTCAGAGTGCAAGATACTGGGATGGAAGTTTTGGTCTTGTATCTGGAGAGGATTCTCAAAGATCACCTCGCAGACTGGATGTTAGAAAAGAACCCAAAAATGTAGACACATAGAAAAATTTTGGCCAGGAAAGATCCAGGAATACTGGTCCAGCCTCCTCTCAATGCAGAATCATATTTCAGAGCCAGAGCAGTTTGCTTAGGGCCTTACCAGGCTGGGACCGGAGTATCTCCAAGGGCAGAGACTCCAGAATTCCTTGGGGTGGCTGCACTGGTTGCTCAAGCAGGATTTCCACTTCTGAATTTTAAAAACCTGTGTTTGTTAGCACTCAGAGTTTCTGGGTTTCAGTCCTCCCTCTCTTGCCCTTGAGAATAAACGTGAGAAGGGTAGTGATTTATTTGATAGCTATTTTCTATCTAGTTTATAACATTGTAAGTAGCAATTTCTGCTGCAAGGAGTGTGAGGAATCAAGTGCTCAATTTAAGAACAATGTTTAAGAGACATGTAAGACCACATGAATTCAGAAAATAAATTTTTACAAAGGTATCTGGAAGATATTTCTTCTGGAAAAGTACATGAGAAACTTCTTAAGAAACAAAACAAAACAAAAAAATAGAGGCTGAGAAGAGAAGTGTTTACCATCTTTTCATCTTGATTCATGTTTTAATGGTTGACTTTAAAAAAGATTAGCAAATCTTTTACTGCAACTCACTGAAGGAGGAAGGTGGAATGCCTATAAATAAATCCATGTTGATTATGTAGTGGTATAAGCTTCTCTCTCTCCCATGTTACTGATGCAATTCTTTGAACTGCATCTCATCAGATATGATTAGATATTTCCTGTTGTCATGTGTAAATTAGTCACTCACTCCTGTAAATGTCACAGAACTTGTTTTGTTGCTTTCTCATTTATTTTTGTTATGTCCTATAGCTGGATTGCCCAAGACAACTGTTGTTGCTGCCTTCTTTTAATTCCGATTTTTTGGTCACCAATGGACTCCACATACTACAAACCTGGTAAGTCCTATTATCCAGAAATGTTATACTCCCTGGGTGTCTTTTGGTTAAATTTTTGTATCTAAGCTTGAAGGAAATCTTTTTAACAGTAAAACTTCTTGTAAAGTATCTCAAGATTTTTTACCTTTGCCTCAACCTCACAGTTGAGATGATACTTTGTCCATATGCCTTCCTAAACTAAGTATCAATCTAAAAAAAACCTCCAGCAAAGGTATTACAAAGATGAGCATTCAAATCTAGCTGCTATTGTAACTTACAAATGAAAAAAAAACCAAGTAGGAATATCTCCTGTAAACAGGATTCTCATCTCCATCCACAGGAACTTCCAAAAAAAAAAGAAAAAAAGGGGAATAAAAATAATCTCACTCAATGTTCTGAAACATCAAACACATTTCTTCACAAAATTTGAGATTTTGCCTGGTTTATGCACACTGTACTGCATGCTGCAGCCACTCTGGAAAGCAGCCAGTTGCTGCAAAGATTTACAGCATACTTTAAATAGTTGAAAAAGAAGATGTATGTTCAAGGGGGAGGCAGTGGTGTAGAGGATTAGCCATGGGAGAGGACTTCTGCCTATTCTAGGTCAGCACTCAGCCTTACTGAGAACCAAATAAAGGTTGCTACTATCGCCTGTCTGCTAGTCCATGTGAAATGAATTAATGAGCCCAAGCCAATCCCTGGCAGACAAAAACTCCACTGCAAAATCACCCTCCCTTCTGCAGACTTTGTAAGAAAATCAAGAATTAATTTGGCTTGGAAATGGAATTACCTTGTCTCTTCTAACCAAGGTCTTTCCAGGGTAAGAATAAAATCAGGGGGTGGGAAAAGGTGAGCAAGTAGCTGCTTGCCTGGAATTAGCAGTTTTGAGGATAATCAGATGACTTTACAGGAGTGCAGTATCTCTCAAGCCTTGTGAATCCATCTGGAGGACACAGGTATGTGTGAGCAGCACTCTATTCCATACTATACTCAGTATTTGAGACAGAAGTTTATGTTTGAATTGTTAAGACTATTTAGATTTCTGTTAGCAATTTGAAGGATCATTTTAGGTCTCTTGAGCCAAATTTTAAAATAATTAAGGTACTGAATGGAAGAGCACAAACATCCTGCTTGTGTTGGGGTGTAGTGAATTTACCAAAGGTATGACAGTGACTCATTAATTCAGATTTGCAGGGGTTTCTGGAGGTACTCCAGTCCATCCCCTACCCAGAGGAGAGCTAATCTCAGGTGCTGAAGACCTGTCAAATTTTATTATCTCCAAGGATGGACAGCTTGTTCCATCATTCAATTATTGTCTCACATGGATACTTCAGGAATATGTTTACTTCCAGCATTCCAGCTGAACTACTTAGCAGTCCTGGAGCACAGAAGTACCAGCAAAACTACTTGACACTGTCAGCATATAAAAATGGGAGAGAACCCTTTCTACATTCACTGTCAGTCAGGCTGTCTCCTGTAGCTCTAGGACATTTCTCAGAGTATTGCAGATTCTTTGATGTAATTGAGAATAATACTCCAGGGCACTGAACACAATTCTCAAGGTAATGCAACTCAAATTTGATGCACAGTGTCCTCTGTTTCTGCGAAATTTCAATAGGTTTTTTCAGGAAATTTCCTATTTTCAAGTTATCTGTGTCTTTAAGCCTCCTCCGTAATCTCATTTAATGCCGCCTGTGGAAAATTTTTTTTAGCATGAGTTCAAGTCTATATTGGAGAAGCCTTTCCTGGCATAATAATGACAGAGTGTGGGATTTCTTGTGACATTTTTATACTAGAAATGTTTCAGTGTACATATATATATATATATATATATATATATATATATATATATATACAGACACGCATATGTATNGTATATGTGAGCCCAAGAAAAGCAAAGCTTCATTGCAAGGAAATTATCTAAACTGAGAAGTTTCTTCCAGTGTGAAGAAGGCACAAATAATCTGCCTGTGTCAACCTGATTAGTGAACTGACTTATCTGTCCAACAGATGGAGTTTTACAATCACCAATGCTCAGATTCTCACACTATGCTGTTCATTCCTTATAAATTAAATTAGTTCTAGCCATGTATTAGTACTGCTTAATATGGATAATTCCAGATGGATATATGCATAGATGAATTAATTATTGGCCTTTTCCATCTTTACGAGTATTTGGGTTGTTAAGACACACAAAGTCAGTTTCTACCTTTAGTTGTATTGCTGAGATATTCAAGAAATGTGATTTTCTGAAATTTTGCTTTCAAGCACTCCAATATTACCTACACCTTGCTTAAAGACAGTTTTGCTGCAAAAATATCAGAACAATTCATTCTGTCAAATACTAGTGAACTTTACATTCTTATGTTAACTATTTTACGTCTGATGTAGATGACCTTTCATTCTTTTCTGCACTCTTTTGCATATTTGGAAGAAATAATAAAATGCATCAATGAAATCTTTTAAAGACAAAAAGACATTTTGTTAACGTCTCTATTGTGATCCTATATTTTCTATAAGCTGACATCTCTTATTGGCTTGATACTGTGGATTTTGAAGAGTTTTCATTTGCTTTGCAAAACAATAATCCTCTTATCACGAGTGAAAAACTGAAAAACAAATGTGAGTGCAACAGCCAGGGGAGTGATTATAGACTGAGCTGGGATAGCTGGATAAAGAGCTGTGGACTGATGGCCCTTCCCTGCCTTACCAGAAACAAGATCCATTCCTTTGGGGTTTAGTTCCAGATTCTCATGTTTAAGTCATGCTCCTTTATTGTATCCTTACCTTCTGCCCTGCTGAATCTTGCATCACTCTCTGCATTTAGTAGAGCCAGGAGCACACATAGAATGGCTGGACTTAGTCACTCCCCACAGATGGAAGGAGAAATTGAAGCTTGATCTCATCTATGCTGGATATCTTGATCTCATATATGCTGGGTAGACTGATGTGTTATTCCACACAAAATAGGTGTGGTGGTAACATCACCTGTAACCACACTGATTGTTGCTTTGAAAAGGCTGGAACCTGATCATCCTTCCCAAGGTGAGGTGTGAAGGCCTGATCATCATCAACAGGGTGGATTTTGTGTTCTGGATGCCAGAGGGAGGAAACTTCCTCAGGTCTTGAATCAGATACTTGAGCTCTAGGTGAGGATTTTAAGCATGTTCCCATTGGCATTAAGGTATGTCTATCTCTCTTTCTGCCCACTGAGTAATTCCACAACCTGGATCCTTTTTTGAGGAGGAGAGCTATGAAACTAGAATTTTGGGTAGGCATACAGTTAAATTTCTTATTTAGTCTGTATTCTTTTTAAAAATCTTACTGGACATTTCAGTTGTTACATAATCTTAACATTTACCTTGGGAATTTCCTGAGAGAGTTATCTTACACTACATTTTGTACAAATGCTTCAAATGAGTATGAAAAGAAGGAAACACGCTGAAATGGACTTGATGGAACACGTTAGCTGTGTGAGAGTCTCCAGAATTTCCCAACGTTCTCTGCTGAATTAATCCTAAAAATTTATACAACCAGCTATCATAAACTGGTAAAAAAGCTAAAGAAAATAATGAATTGACTGGCATCACTGATCACTGGCCACATCTTTCCGTTTTGCAACCAGGGTTGGGACACTGCAGCTTTAGCAGGTTTTTTCTTTGTTGGGGGTTGTTCTCTTAGGTATATTGAACTGGATGGAAGGCAAAAGTAGAAAGATCTGTAAATTATCACATGTTCCAGAGCAGTAATAATCTCAGAGTGTTTCTGACATTTAGAAATAGAAAAATATTACTTAGATAGAAACATGTACCTTATAGCAAAGAGGCCAAGAAAATACTGTAAATGCTGCAAGTGTAAGGAAATGAGTGAGTACACACCGTGCTGCATGCACATTCAAATGCTATGGTCTGGCATGTGCATAAGAGTGGTGAAAAGGAGATTAGGTTTTCTTCACTGAATTATAACTGCATTTATTAATATTTATAAAATCTCTCTAAAAAAAATATGCCAGGGATGCTGAATTCATAATTACTTACACAGTGAAATAGTAAGTTGATAACTGAGGGACATTCAGCATTCTGAAACGCAGATCCATACTATTTTTCTTGCTGGGTAAATATAAAGTATTACACTGTGAATAAATACACGCTCAGGACTAGTACATGTTTTCTCCAGTAGTTCCTGAAAGTCACTTTTCTACATTGTGAAATATGGTTGAGGCCTGAACAAAGTGAACAACTGGCTCATAGGGTTGGACCAGAGCTTTTGTTCACAGTGCACGGTGTAGGCACACCATGTAAATCCCCCAAGCACTGATACATCTCCAACTTTTACCTAGGTGACCATCCAAAAACATTGAACAGTTGTGCAAGTTCAATGGATGCTTTTCCTTACTGCATTATCAGCCACCTTAAAATAGATATCCCAAAGAACATCACATATCATGAATCAGTTGAGATTTTCCATTTCTCAGGACATACTTCTGGAAGTGAAACTGCTAAGTGCTAAATGTTGGTTTATGGCCTTGAGTTGCAGTTCTCAGCCCAGAGCACTGAGTGTCAAATGCAGGTGAAAGGACTACAGTCTCCAGAGAGAGCAGTGACCTTCCTTTAGGGAATCTGCCCATCTCTGTACCAGCAGCAATGAGGAATGTAGTATCTTCTCTTATCCTTTAAACATGTAGGGCTAGAACAAATTTTACACTTATTGTTTAAACTGCTTTGTAGAAACAACAAAAAATGCAACTCCTATTCTAAAAGGCTAAGATTAAAATATAAGAAACTATTGATGGTGATGAGGCTGTAATGGGTTGCAACTTTAGACAGCTGGTTTGGAGAAGGTAGACTGTGACACTGTTTAGGGAACAGGACCTATGAAGGAATCTGCCTGGAGTAGCAAGGACTGACAACTCCCTGGAGATCCCCCAGGTCAGGCCTGGCACTGCTGTGGCATCACTAGGGAAGGGTCTGATGGCCCCAAGGTTCTGACAAAGGGTCCTGAGCCAGGGCAGGGGTGGGGGAAGCCAGGCAGGGACAGTATCAGAAGAGAAGTAACTATCAGGTTGAGAGAAGTGATTCTTCCCCTTTTCTTCACTCTGGTGAGACCTCACCTGCTCTGTGGCCCCAACATAAGAGGAATGTTGACCTGTGTACAGGATGTGAAAAGTCCAGAGCAAGACCCTGAAAATGATTAGAGAGCTGGAGTACTTGCCTGTGAAGACAAACTGAGATAGCTGGGGTTGTTGAGCCTGAAGAAAGGTCCAGGGACACCTTAGAGCTGCCTCCCAGTGCCTAAAGAGGACTTATTAAAAAGCCTTTTACGTGGACGGGCAGTGATAGGGCAAGAGCGAATGGTTTTAAAATGAAAGAGGGNGGTCCGGGGACATCTTAGAGCTGCCTCCCAGCTTAAAAAGCCTTTTACATGGGCAGACAGTGATAGGGCAAGAGTGAATGGTTTCAAAATGAAAGAGGGGAGGGAGGGTAGTGAGACACCAGAGCAGGTTACCACAGGAGTTGTGGATGTCCCAAGTTCTCAAGGCCAGGTTGGATGGGGCTTTGAGCAACCTGGGCTGGTGGAAGGTGTTCTCGCCCATGGCAGGGAGTTGGAACTAGATGACCTTGAAGGTTCCTTCCAAGCCAAATAATTCAATGAGGATGATGATGGTGATGAAGTATGGCACTCACTAGAAGCCTCAGATTTTTAGGTGCTATATCCAGAGTCACCAGATCTCCCCATAAAAATCCTAGTGCCAAACCCCACAAGACAATTTTAACATGCAAAGGAAGATACTCTATCCACAGGGAATAGCTTGTCTGGGAGTGACTTTGGCTGCAGCTGTGCCAGCTCAATTAATAATTGATACACCATGAGAGTATGCAGACTTTTTTCTATTTAAAGCCCAAAATATTAGGAGATTTAAGCCAACATGTAGTTCAATAAATAGCCATGGGAAGTAACTCTGAAAAGGACTAGTGTTCTGGAAGCAAAACACACAGCTTCAGGATCTGAGATGGATGGTGATGGGTGGGGTAATTTCTGGTATCAAAAAGATTAGGAGAATGAAACAGCAAAATCACAAGAGTAGAGAGATCAGGAGATGGTAGATTTAAGAGCAACCTTTTTTTGCCTTTTCTGGAGAAAAAACCTAGACATTTGTCAGGGCACAAATATGAGCGAGAGAAAATTTAGGTGATTCCTAGGATGTGATTCATGCTACTGAACAGAGCCCTGGAAAAAGGATATTTTCACTCTCTGAAACCTTGAGTCTAAAAAGATCGTGTCCTACCCAGACTGTGATGGAAACTTCCCGTCTATACATTCTAAGGTCACAGTCTTAGAAGAGCATGCACACAAATGTAACTGTGCACTAACGTCCATGAGCTGCCTACAAAACAATGGGAACAAAAATTAAGCTCAGAGGCTTGCTAAGAAAGATTGAAAGAATATCTGGGGGATGGAAGAGGAGACCCAGGTGAACAGTCTGGAAAATACACAAAGACAGAAAATAAAGAAACAAAAATCCATCCAGAATTTAGTCAACAAGTGTGAAAGGAAGACAACATAAAGCACTTGAAGCCCGGCTAGCAAAATGAGTGTTCAGATTTTTTGCACTGTTTCTGCTGTAGTTGTTCTGGGAAGAAATACCAGGGTTTGACAAAACCAAGCATGTTTAAAACATTTATACAGATTTATACATTTCAAAGCATACAACTAGACATTTCACTACTGCTCTCTTTTATCCTCTTCCTGAGTTAGTCCTCATGATGTCCACAGAAATCAATGGAAGTGTCTTGATTTACAGAGATGCGGACAAGACTAGGATCTTGCCCAGGAAAATTTATTTCAAAATAGCTGATTGACACCAGATATGAAAGCCTCCTGAATAAGTAATGGATTCTTTCATGTGCCTGCTTGCTGTGTGTGTTCTGCCTGATGCTTGCACAGCACATGCTGTAAAGGCTGCTGGAGGGAAGAGAGAGACAGCAGACATGTAGGTTAAACATGAGCAGTGATGCTAACAGGCTTTGGGCAGCACCTATTCAGTGAGCCCATTAGCTGTGAAAGGCACTCTGCTGTGAGACAAGCTTATGTCTGACCAAATTTTTTCTTACTGAACACAGAGATATTTTAGAATTTTTATGTTGTTCCCATGGAAACTTTCTCTATGTCAGTCACATTTTTCATGCTGCAGGTCACATCCTATTTCATCTTCAGTTATTATTATTATTATTATTAATGTAGGTGACAGTTGCTTTATGACTGCCTTGCAGATTGCATGCTCCTATGGTCACCCGATAAGATAAAGATATAATTGTCATAATTGCTAGGATTCAGCTGTCATTCACTTCCTGCATACAACACGGCAAGGAAAAGATCCTCACAGGCTTTGTTTGCCAAAGCAAGCAGGCTGTTTCAAGTACAATGGTCTAAAATAGCATCAGATGTGGTTTGCATAGAATACTCTTATTCCAATTGTCTGTAATCCCCTACACAACTTGTGTAAGGTCATTAACGGTGCTCAAATGGGACTACTATAGGGTAAAATCCACAAGGCAGTTTGTGCCTAGTGTTGTAAAAACCTATATTTGGGGAAAAAAAATGGTCAGTTGTGCTTTTCTTCCTTTTGGCTAGCAACATTCTAGCTGTAAACATTTTCAGAGAGATGCTGAAGTACTCCCGTTATGTTCTTTTTCCCTCTCTTCCTTCCAGAAAATTTTTGCCTGTTGGATGCAGGTCACTGTAGCCCAAGATAAAGCAATTTTGGATCTTGAATGAGTAAAGAAACATAATTATTTGTGTGTATGTGTGTGTGTACATATGTATGCTTTTAAATAGATGCAGTTCTGCAAATGCTTGGCTAGAAAATAGTTCAGCAAAATATCCCTCAGAGAGGAAAATTATATGGATGTGTTGATGAAAATCAGTTTAGATCTAGCCAAGTTACAGCTTGCTGAAAATAGCTTTGTGCAGAAACAATCTTTATCTTTAGAATGAGTACTTAAATTTGAAAAACACTGCACAAGTACACAGCTAATGCAATCACCTATTTTCTCCAGTAGCAGCTGTTTGTCTAACATCTCACTGTAACACACAGCTTTTTGCTGCAGGCCTTCCCAGGTCTTTCTAATAAACAGCATCCTTTGTTTCTGTATACAAAATATGTAATAAGATAGAAGAAAATGCTATACATTTATATTTAAGATGTAGAAACAACGTATCAGTGTGTATCTGTGCAATCCTAATGGGTTGGACTGAGATTTGGTCAGGACTCATGCCCTGTTTCCTCCAGCTCCTGCAGAGAAGTTTTCCCTGGCTCCTTTGTAACTTTAAGAGGATAGAAAACTCTGCTGCACTATTGTCGATTGTCTGCTACAATTCCTTATCACCCACAAAAGAGCATGAGATACTGACAGGCAAGGAGTAAGAAGTTAGGGATCAACTCCCACAAAGCTGCTTTTCCTGTGGTGAGCTGGAAAGGGGGAAATTAAATAGTAAATTATCTTCTTGTTCCTTCACTATCTTGCAGCAAGAGTAGTCCTGGCACGTCTCCTTTTTACATGTGCTTTTAAGATATTTTTTATCATGTATCCTTGTCTTCTTGCTAAAATATGCGGTGCCAGTATTTTCAGACTCTCTTCAGTGCAGAGGCACTGCTTCACTTTTGTAATTTTTCTCATTTTTATATAAGGTACAGACTCTCTGAGTTAGATTAATCTGCATCATACAGAATATGCATGTGAAACTGAAACACTTGTTTGGATAATAGCTGCCTTCTCTCCTTTCCTCCTGCATCTTAACATGCCTTTGTTTTTCAGTGCCTGGATGTTTGTGAGTGTCATACAACTCTTGTTACATTTTGTTCTTTTCACACGACATGTTGGGCTCTTTTCCTGAGTTTGTAGGAAACAGGATGCAGGTCTGTGGGTGAGAACTTTTCAACCTCCAGCCACAGAAGAACATCCATATTGACAATGCCCACTTAATTCTCCTTGGCTTTACTGTCAGATGTATTTTTTCCTAGCATTCACTGAATGTATTCTTGTAGCAATATAGAAGCCATCACAGCGGAAGAAAAAAATCTTTTTAAGAGAACTCTACTTTTTGGAATTTATGCTTTAGTGAAATTATCAAAATAATAAGATCACAATCCTCCTCAGATCTTCCCAGTTAGGCTTTGGACACCCATGAGCAATTTCTGCTTCTGGGACCTGAAGTCCTAAACAGGCACGATGGAGAAAAGACGAGAAAATCATTTGCAACATGTGAATGGAGGTATCTGGATGTGAATAAAGAAGATTTGATATGAAAATAAGAAAGTTTTATTTTTGCATGAATAAGGATAAAAGGAAAATACAATGGTGGAATGAGAGAGTATGAGAATATCAGAGTGATTAATGACTGAGCAGAGAGGGAGGTAGAGAAAAACATCTACAATCTAGACTGGATGTAGATTCTTGAAACCCCTTGTAATTACCAGCCTGCAAAGCACATGCAAGAGTTCTTGGGGCTAAAGTGGCAAGAGGAGGTTTACTAGTGTAGAGTGAAGGGTTGTGTGGAAGTAGCTGCATTTGGGCTGTGTGAGAAGCTGCTTGCCTCCCCTGGCACTCTGATTGTGCAGCCTTGCCTCCTTCACACCCTACCTGCCCTGGAGCAGTCAGCCCAACTTTCCTACCTTTGCTTGGAATGAGCATCACAAGAGCTGCAGGCTGAAATGCTGAGGTTTAGATGCCCTGTGATAGCATTCTGTGGTAGCAGTTAATAAATCCTACCTGGCACATAACTGTTTCTGGATCAGAGAATTGCTCAGATGTTTGAGGGTTCAATAACATCTACCCAAACAATGAAAAAACACCTGAATCAAAGTCGCTGAGCTTATAGCTAAAGACATTAAAAGCAAAAACGTATGCTGACATTCAAATTGGCACTGGCAGCAGTATAGCTGCTTGTCAAAAGATAAGGGGATAAAGATGATGCCCTCCAAATGGATACATTTTGGTCCCAGTTCAGCAAAAACTATCCAAAACAGCAGCTAGAGTAAATGCTACATGATTACATGGTTTCCATTGACATCTTCCTTCCTTCCATTCCCTCCTCTAGCAAAGTGGTTCCAACAAAGTAAAAAAACCCCACCCTACAAACAAACAAACAAAGCTCCCAAATTCCCCTCAAAATTCCAAGACTCAAAGTGAAAAAATAATGAAACCATCAAGAAAAGGACTAAGAAGTTAATAAAATAACTGTCATAGAGGAAATACTGCATGTGATTTCTTTTTCAACTTCATCCCTTTGGATCAACCAAAAATTTCTGGGAGAAGAACTTTTCTTCATCTATTACTTTTTGTTTGCCTCATGAATCCAGATGCAGGCTGAGGCACAGACACATGAGAAAAGACACAAACAATTTTCACACCCCTTAAAAAGAGTTTTATGTCCATGAGCTACTAGGATAGCTCCTGACACATCCTTTGGTGGTTTTTGTCACTTTAAAAATCCTTCAAATTATTCAGGAAGTCCCTGCCTTCAACACAAAGGCCAAATGTCCTAACATCTTGTTTAAAAAAAGTAGTTAATTGCACCTACATTCAGCAAGTCAACTTCACAGCCTACACAGGCATGACGCAAAGACAAAAATTTAATTCCTCTGAACTGTAGTCTTCAGGGCTTCTTTACTGGCTTTATTGTTGTTGGACTCACTACCTTATCATTGGTACATTAGTTTTCCTTTTTCACCTGTAAAACCAAAATGAAATACACCTCCCTGTCATATTGTTATACTGTTATGGTTTGTTATCACTTGGAACATCTCTTCAAGACTTTGGATGGAATTTGTTGGGATTGTGTTGTACATTGCTGCTTTTGTCAAAGGACTTACTTGAGTCACCCTCCTTCACTAGAAAGTTAATAATAGCAAAGAAATTAAGAGAGACCCTTGCCAAGCCAGGATTCAGGGCTTTGCGTACTAGTCACTTTTCTTTTCTAAAAAAGAACTTTATAAAGTTTATGCATTTATTATGTATAGTGCATTTTCAGCTAGATGATTAAATTTGTAGCATCATGGTTAAGAGAACAACTGACCTGAATTAGGACTTTTAATCAAGTCTTAATTCTAAAAGGACACATAATATGTTTAACATCTCACAAAACTCTTCTTACATCTTTGTTTGGGGTAGAGTATGGAATTAAAGTTTTAATTATAAAAAAGAGATGATGATATTGATGTGTGTTCTGTTTTTATTGCATGTGTGTTCTGTTTTTATTGCATTTGATGTCATCATCAGCCAATGGACTGAAAAGCAGCTGTATAAACACATCCCATATGCAGGATATCTCATGCGTTCAGAACAGTGAACTCATTTTCAAATCAGGTGGGATGTATATTAAAAGTGCTAAAGACTTTAGTTTTCCGTTTTTAATGACTTTTGTCCATTAATATAAAGGTGAATACAGTGGTTCTATATTCTGCAGTAGATATTCACTTGCAAATGATTTGTTTTGTTGCATTTTATGGTAGAAAGAGAAGGTGGAAGTGATGTTGTTATGCCATTAGTTAAAAGCTGATAAGCATCCCTTATGGAAAGGCCCTGGGGAGTACAGTAAGCAAGAAATCAATAAAGAAGTATCTTATCAGGAAGAGATAATCTTCTGAAATTGATAGAGGATTATGTCTTGTGTTATTTCTTAATGGACTCTGGTGAGGTCTGTGCCACAGATATTTATTTATTTTATAAAAAAAAGATTTACAAACATCCTGATTAAAATTCTTACAATACAAAGTAATTACAAAGTAGTGTAAGCTGGGATCAAAACCATAAAAAACAAAGAAAAAAACTTCATTTCTTGATTTGGCCATAATATTCATATTCATTGTAATAATGTTTAGTATAGACATTGGTTTATGTGCTTGCAATTACTTTATACCAAAAGTAGCCATTGGAAATAGGTTATGTAGTCTCCTATGTATAAATGTAGAAATTAAAGACAGAGGGGTTAAATGAACTCTCTTAAACAGCTAGAAAATACCAGGGACAGATTTCAAACATGCATGAATTTTAATCTAGATTTAATGCACTGCAACAACAGCCAAGTCCAGAGGGATGGTAAAAGGCAAAGCAATTTAGGCAACATTATCAATAACCAGTGCAGTGGAAACATAAGGGATAATCTTTGTGACCTTTAGATTGGTTAAGTAATTTTTTTCTGCTTATAATATTCTAGAATATATTTTTAATATATTTCAATATAAAATGAAGGCAGGAAAAACACAGACCTAACCATTAGATACAATCAATACAGAAAGAATAAACATGCCCTGAAATGGTCTCCCATGGTAATTTACATCTGGAAGAGTCATACCTACATTTGTTGGCTCAAATTCCTTCTCTCTCTCCCCTTTTTTGCTGGTATGTGTCTGTTGCTTATCTCTAGTCTGATTCTGCTAAAAAAGCCACCAGAAACAGCACATATTTATGGCCACTGAGTAAATGTTTTAATGTGCTTCTACTTGCATTTTTTTCAGCAGATGATTTTTGTTCAGATCAGTATGAAAAAGTTTATTGATGCATTTATTATTAAGATATAATTTCAAAATTCCAGCTGCCTGTTTGCCTCAGAAAAGTCACTTCCTACAAGGACAAGTGAAAACAACATTATTCTGTTTAATGCTTATCCTTAGCATAATGGTGGACAAGATGACTTTTTTACAAGAAGTGGTCATTTTTTAATGGAAATTTTGCAGATTTTTTATTCTGTTATGCAGGCTGACAATAGCAGAGCATTGATTTTGTTTCTATTTTGCAGGACATCCCCCCAGTACTATTTTACTCATTCTGTAGTGGGTGAAACCATATCATTTTCTGAAATGCACAGCTACTGGTGATTTAGACATCTATAATATTCCTAACTTCTCACTAGCATTTAACCTAAAAACAGGCACTATTTCCCTGTGTGGATTTCTTTGTGGAAGTTTTTTATGTGTGCATGGAGGTGCAGGGGTTTCCATGGCAACTAAGGTTTGCAGAGTATTCAAGAAACTCTGCAAGTTAAAATTAGCTTAGATGGTCATGCATAGATGATAAGGGCCCTGGGCTATGCAAGTCTGTGCAAATTGTTTTTGTGAAATTTAGTGGAGGATGTAACGATCCAAACCCAATGTATGGGATATGTCAATGGATAGAGCCACAGTAGATGTGGAGTGAATACAGAGAGCTGGCAGACTCTGGGCATCTGAGATAAATAGATTGGATTTTAAAATATATTTAAAATTAAAAACTGCCTAACTTTTTAGGGTATTAGAGAATAATGAAAAATCCATTCTGACTAATTAGAGTTAATGGAAATTAAATGGCTCAGGAACTTTCTTGTTTCATTGAGTGAATTGTTCTTAAAATAATCCCAGTTTAGTTCTGAATATCTTTTCCTTTCCTGGACATGGTGTAGGTTGACTTATTCCACAGGGAGACCTCCAAGAAAGCATAGATTTATGTCCCCTGGGTCTTTGTTTGGAGTAAACATTTGTTTAAATAAGTAAATTGTTTAAATAAATAAATTCCTCTTATAATACTGTGGGATCTGTGGCAATTGGAGAAACACTATAATTAACTTGTTTGATCTGTGTCTGATCTTGTCTTATGTCCCAATAAAGAGGAATAATTAAAGGTAGCACAATGGTGGTGCTATATTTATCAAATAGAATGGTTTGTAATCATATATCTTTGTCTTATCTTGCATGATGAGTTGTGCATCCTAATGTAGGACATGGTTTCATGTTTTGTGGACACTCTATCCTGAGGAAATTAGATATACTCTTTGGGTGTTTCTCTGCACCAGGAGGTATAATAAAAGTATATTCTTACTTCTACTACAATCAGAAAGACACCTAACAAAGTTGTGTATTGTCTGGTCATTGCTTTAGGAGAATAAAATTTACATTCAGTTATGAGTCATTGCCTGCTTTTTGTCTGAGCTACATTTTTTAAAAACTGTTTTTTATTTTATTGCCATTTCAAAAAGGGTATAGGATAATTAATATGCTCTTTCACTAAATCAGCTAGTTGATTGAAGATGCATAGGAGGAGGTACATGAAATGCTGGGAGGAGAGATGTTTTTCTCTCAATGATACACTGACACATTACAAGATGCAAGGAAAAAGAATTTATTGAAATCTTGAACAAACTTACAAGTAAAAGTATGACAGATTTCAGTGTTAAGCTATTCAGTTAAAACACATACTGATCTTTCTCCTTAAAAATTTTGGTAAACTTGTAACAAAATCTATCTCAAGCAAAACTTAACCTAGCAAATGTTTGTCTCTGACAAGCAAAATCACTCCTGTCAAGTAGAGTAAGGCTAATAAAGTTCAGTTGTGGCTTCTCACGGTGAATAGATATTATGGACTGAGACATGAGACAGTGGAATAGATGGATTAAGCAAATACTTTAATTGTTTTTGTGGGTACAAGGTTTGCCAAAAGACCAGGGCAGTTCCTTTGTAACAACCCACAGTTCCTATAGCCTGTGTACCTGTTAAGTAGAGATGAGAAACAATGAGGTGGTAAGAGTAGTTTCTTGCTTCTAGAGGAGTGATTTTGAACATTCACTGATGTTTCACATACATCAAAAGCGAGTAAATGATATACAGAAGACCAGTGAATTATGTCCTCAGAAACTACATGGGTTTAGTGTCGCTGTGTGGGACGCAAGGACACACAGGACACACTCTCTTGAGAAAGTGAGAACAAAGTATTTATTAAACATCTGACTCCAATATTTATAGCATGTCTAGAAAGACTAGGGATTGGAGAAGAAGGCTGACACCTCTCTTATCTCATTGGTAAAGACAATTGTCTATCAGTTGTTTCTTCACAAGAAAAGTATGAAAAACAACTTCATCTTATTAAACGGACTATTGATAAAGACACTTCCAAGTGTGAGAAAGAAGCTAGCTACAGTGAAAACAACTAGTTAAAAACTGCACTAAGAAAAGCCTGAAAAATCAGGGCGACAGTTTAGATTATCTTTAAACACAGGCATTTGTTCATGTGCTATTGACTTATTCTGCAAACATCCTTCCATTTACTTTATGGTAAAGGAATTGAAAATCATGAAAATAGCAGGGTATTTTCACAGAGTTTCTCTGCTTGTAGGATTTATCCTTTCCTCAAATGGTTTCTCTCTCTCTTGACTATTTTGTTTGTAAAAATTTAGGAAAATAGGAGTTTTTCCTAAGGTGGTTTGCATGATGATGGTATTTGGTGATAAAAGGCCATCCAGAGTGGCCTATAATGCACCACAATATACTCTTCCTTGCATTCTAAACAATGCAACCCTTAGAATATAAAAATTATATTAGAGATAACTAAGGGCAACCTCATGTCATAGACACTACTGCAGTTAAAAAGTGATGAAGGTGTGAATAGAGTCCAGCTCATTGCTTATCAAAGTGGGATAGCCACTTTAGTGGGATAGTGGGATTTAGCCACCTGATGATCACAGAACATATTACTCATAAATACATGGTGTGTAATAAGGTAATTGTTTAATATATGTTGATGCCTTTCACAGCATGTGATCAAGTAATTTAGAGGAAGTGAGTAGATGTTGAAAAAGGCAAAGAAAATGTGGATATTGACACTGAACCTCTGTACATTGTGTGTTAATTGGTGAAGGTACAATTTCCATCACCTTTCATTAGCAATGTTTCTTCAAGCTTCATTGCTGCTTTTCTTCTTGTTTCTTCTCTATGCAGCTCAGAAAGAAAGAATTGTCCATCAATAGCAATAAATTAAATATAACAATAAGAATGGATAAGATTTTCTCTTATGTGAGCAGATCACCATCAAATGCTTTAGTGAAAGAGTATCTGATATAAGAATTCTGAATCTGTCCACTTCCTCCAAGGCTGAGCTCAGCATTGCAGAACAGACACTTTTTCTCTTCCATCTCCTGCACACTGCCTCAAAGATAACATGACAGCCACACTCCTGGTGGGTTTCAAATTGATTATTGGGTGCAGATGTATAAGATAAAAAGCCAGAAAAAAAACATAGTTACCACAGGCTGCAGAATATACAACACAGCTGTAGATGGGCATTTTAAGGGAAACCGTGGAGCAAAAGCCAGCTGCTGCAGGGTGCAGATGGCAAAGCCCAAGCCAGAGTTCAGGTTGCCTTTGTGGCAGCTGTCACACAATACTCTGCAGCTGCTTCCTACTCCAGCTTCTCAGATTATCACTGCATGCATAGCCCAGCTGATAAGTATCTTTAGTATTATGGAAGAAAACCAATTATTTATTTACAAAATAAGACATGTTTGCAAAGTTTGTATTCATTAAATTATGAAGTCTTTTTTGTCATGCTCTGCTTTTGTGGTTAAAAAGTAAATTTTGGTAGCTAAACAAGAAGTCTTGCAAAATAGTGTTATTAAGCAATCCTGAATTCAGAGTGTATAAATACAGACCAATTCCTGTTTAGTTTTAGTTAAGTACATACAGTGAAAGACTACTACTAGCTTCAGTTTTCATGCTGTTGCATACGTCATTGGTTCAGCCCATGGGAAAAATGGGTCACCATTTCTACCATGTCAGAAAAACATGGCAAATAGTGCAAACAGTGGTTCACACCACAATCACTGGTTGTTTTATGAAAGCATGTCATGTTCAGATCTGGTATAGAGCCAAAAATCCTAGCCTGTACTGATTGCCTGGCTGGTAGAACCCCAGCACTCTGACCTGGGGTGCTCTTAACATGTTGATGTTCCCTTTTGGTACAGGACCAGCATGTTCTGCTCTCACCTCCTTTGGCACATGCAGCTCTTGGCAAGGTCATTTTAGAGATAAGGGAGGTAGGAGGTGCAACTCAAGGTGCAAGTTCTTAGGTTGTTCAGAACAGGGACCTCATTTGGGAATTCCATTGCTGTCTTCTAGTCCCCATAGTTTAGATTCCTCAGGCAAAATGAGGTTTTCCATGAGTATGTAAGGAATGAGTGAGATGAGGAAAGGTGTGGCAAATAATGAGATCTCATTCTTATGTGGCGGTGGCCTGTGAGGATTAGATGTGGGCAGAGTTCATAAGGCTGAAAACATTCCAAAATTCCCCAGGATAGACAGGATCCTAACTTGTTCTTGGAGTTTCAGTTTATCCCAGAGCTGAGCCCATTCTATTTTCAGTGCTGTAACAGTCTTTTGGATAAAATCCTGGTTTTACTGAAACATGCTGATTTCTCCAGTCCTCAGCAGGACTAGAGTTTTAGCCTTTATTGTTTTTCCCCTAAATACATATATATATTTCCCTTAAATACATATATACATGTATATATATATTTTTCCCCTAAATACATATACATGTGTATACAAAAGAAGGAAACCAGAGATAATGCTGTTCTATATCCAACAAGTCACTGAACACATATAATAGTTTTGCTTTCCTCTACTCAAACCATGAGCTGAGGCCGTGTTCATTTTTATATAAACTGAATACTGTGACTTTCAAAGACAAATAAAAACATGAGACTTCTTCGTAACCAATTGATATTAAATATTTGAAAAATACATTGTACAGCCAAAACTCTTTATTCAGAGTTATTTACAGTTAGTAGTTTCTAAATGTCAGTATTTATGTCACAGCTGGGGAGGAGAACAATCACAGAAGCAAATAGAAAATGTAATATGAATACTACATTTGCTGTGCCAGCAATCTTTCAGAGTGAGTAGATACATAAATGTGTTGGGAGAAGGACCTCACCACTGCATGCAGTATGTATTTACTAATTATAAAAGTCTATTATCAGATTCCTAAGAATCCATCTGACTTGCACACCATCTCTCTTTTTTCCTACCTCTCCCAATGTTGTTTGTACTTTACCTGAGTGAGAAGGTGAATACATTACCATTTTCACAGATGACAGCTATGAAATGTATTTGTTATTTCTCATCTTTATTCCCATAGTTTGCCCTTTTAATTAACCAGATGAAATTACACTTAGTATCAGCTCAGAAATTCTAAAAATCCCTGATTGTTAGTTTTATTTTTTAAAGTATAAAGCCAAGTCCATTTTGAAAAATATATTATGGACCTCTGAAAGTAATTTCTTCCCATTTTTAAATAAATTTTGAATAAATTTTAAAATCTTAAGTAATAAATTTAAAAAAAAAAAGTAATATGTTGTATTTTAATAGTCCTGATTCTAACTTCTGATTTCCTTCCACTCATTTAAAATCTTATGAAGTACAGATTTATTTTCAAAGTCAAATCCTTGATTTATGTAGCAAGGAAATATAATAGGCAACATTATAAAATCCATATACTTTATCCTTCTGAAGGCAATATATCTTTGTAGTGCTTGACAATGGACACACTTTAATGCCAGAAAATATTAACATGATAATAGCTGCAACTATGCAATAAAATTCAGACCATAAAATATGACTGTGTATTACTAAAAATTTAACAAAAAATCCTATACACCCATGCCTTGTAAGAAATTAAACAGTATGATGCAGACTCCACTTACCCTGCAGGTTATTGCATTTAATGCCTTTGCTGTCTCAAATAGAGCTCGATGCCTGCTCAGTCCAGTTTGCCTTCCAGGTGTTCCTAGAAATACTTAAAATCCTGCACATATATAGTGTGTTCTGGCTGAAAACAAAACCATTAGCACAGTAAATTTTCAAAACTGCTGAAGTCTTTGGCATTTGTATAGCCTGCAGTACTTTGAGGAAAAGTCATACTAGTTGTGAACAGCTCAAGAGATTTTTTGAGAACACTGACATACACCAAATGTACTCATCTATAATACTTGAAACATGAAAGGATATGGAAGATAGACTAGATATGCTAGTTCTTCTTTGTTCATATTGCATATAACTGTATTTAGGATTTTTTGCTAGCAGCACTGCATTCAACTTATAAAATCTTAAAATCAGTGTGATGAGATAGCACAGCCTTATCCTGTGTGGTAACCACACACACAGACACACTCCAGGCTTCCTAATCTGCTAGTTTATTGGAGGCATAAAGGAGAGGAACTTTTAAATTCACAATGTAAAAAATCTTCAGGATATGTTAGAAATTCTGATTTTTATGTTTTTCTGAAAACTACTTGTCAAACCTTAGAATGCGATGTATTGGTATTGCTGTTATGTTGTATCCTTTCTATATTACTGTAATCACAGTTCTGCTATTAAAAACATTTTTTTCCCTTTAAGTACAACATTATTTAAAAAAAAAAATAACTAAGAGAGTCTTAGGTTCAAATGTCCTTTTTACTACTGTTTTTGCACAGTGTAATAATCATATGTGCAGGATCTGTCTTGATAGTTGCTAACCAGTTGACCCTTGCTGGATCCTTTTTTAACCTTCCAATTCAGTCACACTCCAGAGCTTCCCTTATTATACCAATATTTTACATGCACAACTCATGGCACTGATATTTTCCTCCTCTCCTTTAAGATGAGATATCACATGATACTGTTGTTATACCATGGTGGTCATCCATTGGAGCTGTACACCTCTTACCTTTGGCAGAACATTTCTCTTAGTTTTTAGAACTGAGATTTGATTGGCACTCCAGATCCTATATAATATCTTTCAGAAATGTTTGGGACATTGTGCAACTGCTTAGGAAAAATACATGTCAAGCATTGCCATGCATACTAATTTTCAAAAACCACAATATTTTATCTGTCAGCTCATTGCAAGTCCTGAGAATTCTCTACAAAGAAGGAGCCTCTGTTGACTGGGGAATTGAACTTTGGAGCCTGTGCAAAGCATGAAGGGACACATTTGTTTTCATACTGAGATGGATGTTTATGCAAATCACAAGGTAATCAGGGAAAAACTGAAAAATGGCTGGTTTATTGGAAGAGACTTGGAGTCACTTCCCACTATTACCAAACTTGTTCTCTGTGAAGCTGGCATTTATAATCTTGGTGCTGGCACTTCTAGCAGGCTGTTAAGGAGTTTGAAAGATCTGTTGTCATGTTTGCTCATATTCCATAATATGTTTTAGGTAGAGGAATCCCATAGGTTTAATCCATTTTTCTCACTCCAAGAGAGGGTGGGATTACCTGCTTGAGGCAAAAAGGATACTCAGCACAAAGACTTTAGAAAACAAATGATTATTGAGTTGATGATCCTGTTACTGCTGTAACAAAGCTGGCATTACTGTTTTTACCTAAGCCAAAAATCTGAGATCATTTTCTATAAACTGAGATGAGAAAATTCACAGCACACTTATGTTCCAAAAAAAAA
Source organism: Thryothorus ludovicianus (assembly GCA_013397245.1). Taxonomy (NCBI): domain Eukaryota; kingdom Metazoa; phylum Chordata; class Aves; order Passeriformes; family Certhiidae; genus Thryothorus; species Thryothorus ludovicianus. The sequence continues at coordinate 89,349 of VZTB01010579.1, forward strand.
AAAAGAGATTTTTTCCTACCAAGTTTGCTTGTTAAGTGTCCAATTTCTAAGTTTATCCATAATAATCAGAGATTGATTAATCTGAGTAATAAATTCTGAGGCAGTGGGCCTGGGAGCTAGAGTTCTTGAAATTACTGAACAAATTATTACAGAATTTGTAGCTTGAAAAGTTTAGCATGCCTTATGCAGTGGTAAATTATCATTTGATTTGGCAGTGTTTTGAAATAAAACTGCTACATAGAGAAAACTATTTTCTCATTTAAATAATTATAGACCTACTTTTTTTTTTAGTGAACCTCATGGCAACAACTGCACACTGTCAGTAACACAAGGCTATCTTTCTGCATAAAATGGCTGGCTGCATTTTAATCAAGAAATTAGAAGAGTTCAGGGGAAAGTGACAAAAGTAATTAGACTCAAGAAAAGACTTCCATGTGAATAAGAATTGAAAAGTTTAAGTTCTAAAGGGCATGAATAAGGAGAGGCATGAAGAAGCAGACATTTAAGGATAGGATATTTGCCAACTGCAAGCTATGGGGATTCTCCCACCTTCTCTACCCTTGAGGATCTTTGTAGGACCCCAGAAACTGGAAAAATAAGTTCGATCTCTTGTCTAACTCTGCTGTATCAGTCCAAAATTTGCCTAAGTCTCTTTAACTTGAAGTGCATACACAATCTGCATCTTTTACCCCACAAAATCTGGAAACACCTTTTTACCCTCTTAATAAACATTCTGTGTGTTTTAAAAGTTCACCATTACAGTCAGGGAGAATCACTGAGACCCCTCAGAAGTGTTTGGCAGAGCCTGCAGTCTGCATCTCACCTGCCTGACAAGTGACCACAGCCTTGTGAAGGCTGCTCTCCCCTCCTCCCCCTTCCACTGCACTTGGAGGTGATGCCTTTGAGAAAAAAGAGGAGAGAAAGGGAGAAGTGAGTCCCAGCTTACCCAGTCTGGAAAAAGCCCAAGGATCTTTCTTCCTGATATGTAGGCATGGCCACTGCTCCCTCTGCCAGGGAAAATCGCTCATTGTTAGTCTCCAATTGCTGCAGAGTTGGTGGCATGTGGCTAGTAGGTATGTGGGTAAGCATATTGACCTTTTTAAAAGGATTTCATAGTGGAAAAGGCAAGGGATGACTGATGATGGATGCACCTAATCTAAGGCTTTCTGCATCACATGTTTCAAGTCTATTGCTCCCCTTAAGAGACAATATGGACATAACTATTGTCTCTTTTCTACTGTTAATGTGATACTTGCATGCAGTCTGTTATTTTCTGAACTTGTACAAGTCTTCTTTCACATGGAATTTATGAATTACACCTGAGGATATATTCCATATGAGAAACTGAGGCGATAACACTGGAACACTCTTTCAATGTACTATAAAATTCAAAAATGTGTTTTGTTTCCCCAAGAGAAAAGACCTTTCTGGCCTGAACTGTTACTCTAGAAATGCCTCAATGTGGATGTTCCAGTTCAGTTATTATATTGGCACAAACAAAGCACATAAACCTTTTAATAGAAGCATTTTTTTCATCTCTTTGAAGTGCTGTGTTCTGTGCAAGACACTGTTTAAGAAAATGCAGCACTGAAAATCAGGTGTGCAAAGATATGTGTATGGAGGGGGCGAGCACAGCTCCTCATCCCTACACTACCAGTATTTTTAGTTCTTCCACGATGTCCACACTTCCTCTGTCTCTGTCAGGCTACCAGGCCACACCACACCATGCACAAATGCATGCACATGAATAGGTGTGGCTGCCTGGCTGTGCAGAAAGCAACCAATATGAAGTAGGACACTTGTGTTGATAGCAATGGCAGGTTTGTGTGGGTGAAAGGAGACACATTTAGAAATCCAGGACAACAGGAAACAGTGGCTCACTAAAGCTGTATGTAAGAAACAGACAGCTCATCTATAGAGTCATGATTCATTCATGTGCCAAAGCCCCATATCAAAACTCGGAGTAATTACTGTTGAGTCATGCAGACAAGGAGATGAGCTCAGAGCTGGCACAGGTACTGCCAAGAAGTGATACAGCAGCAATCACCTGGGCTGGGGACAAGGGAGGTGCCGCTTCAAAATCTCAGGCAAGGCCAAGGGCCACACAGTGAGATTGAACTGCCAGTGTTTGTTTTAAAAGAAAACATTTTCTATTCTGTCTGGATATGAAGAAAACCTTAAAAATAGAACAAGCTACCTGCTTTTTGATGTACAGCCTGATATATTAGCTTCATTAGGAGTAAGCTGTCCTGCTATGTCTCTCTCTGATACTTGCTGCCAGCTAAAAAAGGAACATGTACAGTAGGAACAAGCAAAAGCAGAAGTGAGGAGGTCAGACAGTCCAGTTTCATGCAAAGCTTTACCTTTCTCTGGCTTTGGAAAGGTTCTGTCCATTCTGGGTGTGATAATCTTCATGCAAAAACCTGCTCATATTTTCTTGCTCTCCTTTGCGTGGTGACAGCAAAACTATGAAAAGATGATTTATGCATGACATACAATAGGACTGGCTATGAGTCACAGTCAAGATGCGCAAGTTCATTCAATGGAATGTTCCACACTACACCAGTTATTGTTTGAATTCACTGCCTTGGTTGAAAATTCCTCCACTGCTTTGCACAGAAAACAAAAAAAGCACAGAGTTAACTAAGCTACCTAAGTTAACTGGGAACACAGCCCCATGTCTTTAGGAGCCTTGTCCTGACACCATGAGGGATGAAATGAAGTGTGCTTTGGGAAGCTGCTAGCACGAAGGACAGTGCAAGATGTCAAAGTGTTCTGTCAGCACTGCTTAATGAATCGAGTATTTCCAGGCATGCCCTGTGCAGCAGAGGCTCAAAGCTGATGTAGTTGGAGAGGGAAGTCTCATCCCCAGGATGGAGGGTACTCACTTCCTCCTTGGCCTGTTGCTGCTCTTGTCATGTTCCTGTGTGCCAGGGTAGAGTCTGTCACTGCAGACCAGATTTTGGAGATTTTCAGCATCTGTTTCTTTACCAGGAATGTGACATTCCTGTTGGCTATTTAAACCAAAATTGACAGACAAACAGGTTCCTCCTACGTGCGTTTATTGCGGCAGCTCCCCACTTTCCACTTTAAAATGTACAGAATTCGTAGAAATGGGTACATGTTGACACAATCATTTAAGTAAAAAGAATTAATACTCACCAAATATATAACACATTGGAAATAGAAAAGGTTTAATAAGATTTTTGTCCTGTTTGTATCTAAGTGATTAAATACATTTTTAGGTAATATTATCAAATTATCTCCATTATTACTCTGAAATATTTTTTTTTTCCATCATTAGCTAAAATAAAACTAGTATTGTTATTTTGCAAGTAACTCTGACATCACAGTCTTTGCTTAAGGAGTACTGATTTGAGATTTTGAGAATCCAGAAATTAAAAAATTGCAAAATAAAACAACTCCTTAAGAAGTCTTTATTATTAGCTCTCCTTGCTCCTCTGTAGAAAGTTTATGCTGCTGATGGTGGCTTTGCAAATGAGACTGTTCTTGGAGGAGCCTAAAAAATCTTGGTCTCACAGGGAGATAAAAGCTGTAAAGCTGAGGGTAGGACAGAAATCCATTTATTGGCTACTCTAGACTTCTAATCTCTTTTTTCCCCTAATAAATAGAAAAGTCTAATTTGCACATATCAAAAATACCTGAAAATATGTGTAGAAGGACATCTTTGCTATATTACAGATAATTGATGCAGTTTATTACCTATATATCATTTATTATCCGTGTCTATTACCTATGAATGTGGTGGCTAAAAGAAGTTATGAGGTTAAATTTAAACTGTACTCAAAAGAGTAACTTATCTTTTCAGTGTTTGAAATGTTTCAAATAAATCCAAACAACAAGGCTCATGAAAATCTTCCATCTTACTAAATTAATGAAGAGTTTCTGACTTTTAAGTAGCTATTCAAGAATGCATTATCTTGTTTTCGTAATCTTTTTTCTGTTAGAAAGTGGGTGTCATGTGAGTCATTTCTTTTTGAGTTGCATAAGCCAAAGACTTGTGTATGACAGCTGGCCAAATTTACTTCCCAATTAATATAAATAACACAAATATCTACTTTACTTAGTAAAAAATGTAAAAAAAAAAATCCCAAAAAACAACACCTTGCTGTATAGTACATAATATGCTCTTAGATAATAAGGGTACTAAAATTTACTACCTAGAGTGTGTTAAGATATACAGCATTTCACATGTAATCTGAAAAGAGATATACTGTCTCAAACACTTAAATAAACAAGGTTTTCATTCAAGAGAACAAAAATTTTACAAACAACCTTGGTAGAAAATTTTGAATGCCTTTCTGAGGTAAAGAACTGGAAAGGCAGAGATTTCCCATCCTTCCCTCTATCAGAGGAACAGCAGCTGCCAGAGTTTGTGGACTGTTCCCTGACCAGTATCAGGTACCTCCATATCTGTGGTTATTAATGTATTTTTAACTTCCAACAGAAAACATTTAGCGAGTATGTCAAATGAATCACAATGCTCAAGGCACACAGATTAGAAAGAGCTACAGAGAATACTGAAGCAAGTAAAAACTGCAAAAGAGAACAACACCTAGCACCCCAGAAGGAGCCTCAGGAGTGGATGGATGCCCTCCCACAGTTGCTCTCCATGCTCTGGTCAGGGCCACACAGCACATCTTCATCCCACAAGTTAACTTCTGACTCCAGCTCAACCACTTCTCAGTGAGGTTCCCTTCTTCAAACCTATTTTCCACCCAGTCAGTATCCCAGTTGCAAGATTGTGCAATATTTTCACATCCTGGGTGCAAGACACTGCATTTATTTTGGTGAGCTTCGTGAGGTTTCTCTTTATGAGGTCTCCAGCCTATCAATACTCCTTTTCAAGGCTACCGTGTCCTCCAGCACACACTGTTCCCTCCACTTTGGTGCTATCTGCCAACTTGTTGAGGGTGTGTTCCACCCTATAATCCCAGTCATCAATAGATGTCAATTTTGAACTGTTTTGACCCCAGAATCAGTCACTAGGAAACACCATTAATACCTGGACATGAACTTTACTAGGAACACCACGAGCTTGTTTCTGCACTCATGTTACAGTCTACCCGTCTGAAGAAACCTCCTCAGTTGGTCTGTTAAGATACTATCAGAAATGCCAAAATCTTGCTAAAGTCAGTGTCAATGACATCTACTGCTCTCCCATTGTTCACAAGGCCAGCCATTTCATCACAGAAGATACTCATGCTAACCAGGCATGATTTGTTGTTCATAAATTCATTATGGCTGTTCACAGTCCCTTTCTGGGCCTTCATGCACTTGGAAATGGCTTCCAAGTTAATTTGCTCTGTAAACTTTCCCAGAAACTGACCTGGGGCCAAGTGTCCTGTAGTTGTCCTGTAGACAGACTTTCCTTTGTGCCCTTGTGAAAGTGCCTTTTTCTCATCACTGGGAAACTCCCCTAACCATCACTTGTTTTTCAAAGCTGATGGAGCCTGGTTCTGTAACACAGTCAGCCAGTTCCCTCAGCAAGCAGTCTGCACCTATGGGTATCTTTACATCCAAAGTGCTTAAGTTGGCCATAACTAGATCCTCTTTTAGTGTGGCAGTGTGTTTCTCCCTCAAACTCAGCCAGCAGAGACCTAGAGATGTCTGGGGAAATACCTGCTCAGTAAAAAAATGAAGGTACTGATTTGTGGTTTTTGTGTTCTTCTTCAACCACCCCAGTCAGCAGTCAGTCTTGCTGACAAAATACCTACAGAATTTTTTTTTACGTTTCTCACCAGGTTTAAATTCACCTGAGCTTTGGCTTTTCCCTGCAGGCCTGGGCAATGCCTCTGCACTGCTCCCATGTAACCTGGCCCCACTGCCACCTTATGTACACTTTAGCCTCAGTGTTATGCTATGCTTTCAACCAAGCTGGCTCCCAGTCATGCTGGCTCGATTCCCTGTTTAAACATATTCAGGGGTTGTGGACAAAACCAAACTATTAACTTTTTGGTTATAAAACATGTAGATATTAGCAACAGCTATTTTGAATAACTTTGATGTGTGCAAGTCAAGAATATATCTTCTTTGTTTTCCAAATTCATCAATAACAATAATTCTAAAACAAAAATGAAAATACTTATCTAAATTTTTTCTTCTTTCTAGATTTGTCATATTTATTTCTTACAACCAAGTATCCAAGAGTTTTTTCTGCTTCTTTTGTGTACAGAATATAGGTAAAGTAACATGCCATCAGCCTATGTAAGCATAAAACAGTAAATAATCCAACAAGTAACACGCTTCTACAATAGTCACCTTAACTATTTTATTGACTATTAGAAATTCAATTTGCTTAACTGTTTTATCTTCATTAGTCATCTATTTAATTTTATTCTTGTAAGTCTTTGATTCTGATACATCTTGTATTCTAATACACCTAATGAGTTTTTTATATACCTAATATGTTCTAATATACCACAGTACTGATACAAGTGTTGTGCTCATAAATGCTATTGAGTCACTGATTGGTAGAATCATGCACATTTTTATGCTTCATTACAACATCATAAATCAAACACAAATGGCATCCTCTCATTTACTGCTTTGACTGCCATGCAAAATGAAAAAAAATAATAAAGAAAATTACAAAAACCCACAAAACCAAAAACTAAACATTTTCTTACAAGGATTGGAAAAATCCACAGAAACCAAATCACATGAATCATGAGATAACACATTATTATCTTTCAGCTCTCTTATTTTCTGTGTTTATGGCATGAAGGTTTTTCACCCTATGAACTGTAAATCTCTTTAACCATGCATTCTGCCTTCCATCACCTCCTCACATCTCACAGAGTGAGCAGAGGAGGATGTGTCACTGTGATAGCTACACAGGTAGCATTTAAGTAAGAACAGCAATTGGGAGGATTAATTTTTCATAAGTGATACGTGGTGACTCAGGGCTTCTGTTTGGAGCTACTCCACCTTTGGGATCAGAGCATGGCAGAGAAACTCTCTCCCATCCTAGTGCCCATGGCCAGACTTGCATTCTGCTTTTGGCTGTGCTGTGTCCCGTTGACCCTAACCCTAACAATCCTGGAGGTGTAAAGGAAGCATTTCAGCCTAACCACCCCACTCCCAAGGCTGAAAGCAATTTAGGAATGCGTCAGAGGTAATTTCTTTAAAAGATACATAGAATAAGTGGGTTGCAAAATGTTACAAAATCCAGATACTTTCACAATGTAAGCTTGTAGCTGCAAGTCAAGTCTGTGCCTGAGCTAAAAGACATAGGGATGTAGCAGGCAGACTCCTGAATCCCAGTGCTTGGGCAAAGGGAGGATCACTGCCAGTCGCCCTAGACATGCCTCATTTTGGTTCCCATTGCAGGTCTTGAGGCATGAATGTAAACCATTGAGTAAACTAATATAGGTAAGTCCAGTCATTCACCCCTGGATGTGCTTTGGTAAAGATCAAAGACGTATAAAACAAAGAGCTGGGGATGGATTATCATCAGATATATTAATGGAATCTTTGAAAGGAAAATATTAAAAAAGGAAAAAGAAAATGTATATGTTTGTCAGCTGCAGTGGGTATCTGAGACTGACCAATAAGGACAAGATTTTTCCTCTGTGCTCTTAAGAAATGTATCAAGCAATTTTTTCTGGAGTATTAGACACGCATTGCATTTATAATTATTGAGGCTACTGAAACTGCAAGGTATATTCACCCACATCTTTTTCTACTTTCTCATAGTGATGCATCCCAGACCTCATTGCTCACTATGCTCAGAGCTGGGACACACCAGCCCAAGCTGCAGATTCTCCTGGAGGAGCCAAGGACATGAAGGCTCAATGCTACAACTATTTTCCAGAAACCATGATCCTAAATAATATCAAAGTGCATATATGTTTCTGGGAGTAGAGCGTGGATTTGCACTCATGTTATGAAACTCAGGGCAAATATTCATGTATATATGGTCCAGCAGGAATCCAGATTCCCTGAAGAAGCATGAGGTAGAAGTAAGGTGGATTTTTAGCCTCCTTGTCCTCCTTGCAGAATTATTACTCCACTTCTTTCAAATATTGAAGTGGGGGTCCTATATCCATAACTTCCCAGGGTTGGATCAGTACAGCTTATGTTGGTGCTGCTCACTGGAGGTTTACAATGGGACATTGGCACCATGTCCATGTCACCTGGGCAGGAGGTGGTGCAGATGAGAAGCAGATGCCAGGATGGCACATGAAGCCCAAGTGCCTGAACCCTCAATGAGCACCAGCACATGTTGGGTATTTGGTTCTTTGCTGCTACTCTGAAGTGGGACAGCCCTTGCTTCCTAAAACCCTTGTGTTTTTTCCACCTTGGATTCAGTGTGTTTCATATTGCTCAGAGAGCCAGACATTTCCAGGGAAGGCTGATCCTGCTATGCCTGAGCAGGATCAAGAGCATGCATGAACAGTAAAGCTGCTGATCCCAGAAAGAGCCAGAATGATGATGTGCTCAATTAGCTCATCCAGCTGAAAGAGCAAGGATAGTGTGAAGCATGCTGGCTGGGATGGTGCTGTGCCCTATGGCAGCAAAGCCAAAGGCCAAGTTTACCTTGCAGACTGACTTGCACACTGGCTGAATGCCCCCAGAGATGAGTATCAATGATGAGTATCAATTGATGAGTATCAATCTTGATACTCATCAATTATTTATCAGGAAATAAATTTATAAAGGATTCCATAAAATTACACTCTTCACTACACAAGTCAATTATTAAACAAAAAAAGAAAGTAAGAATAAACTCAAATCTCTGGCTCTTGGTGTTAGGGTGCTGCACAGAGCATTTAAAATTCTGCTGTAGTTTTGGCACTGGCCACTCACTAATACTTTTGAGGTATAGAGGAGGTAGCAGCCGGAGTCTGAATCCAATGCTGAGTGTGACTAGTAGTATTTTTTATGACTTGGACTGTTTAAGCAAGTTATGAACCCAAAACCTGCTCAAAGTCTGTTGAAAGGTTTCCTTTGCTAGGGTGCCTTAAATTTGCAGTAGAGCCAGCTTCTGTGTGTTAGCTGGCTGTACACCTTATTCATAAGGGTCCCTTTTGCAGGAGAGTTCCACTGACTTGAACATTCCAAATGAAGAAAAGACACAAAGTTGCTGATATGGTGCCATTATTTTCTAGCACAATTATTGCTTTTGGTCTGTCCTACTGGATAAGACCCTCTGTAAAGTGTTCATGTGCTTATACTCACCTCTGAGGCTTCTTTTGCTTGTGGTGGTTGTTTCCATCTATGCCACACTTTCAGAGATTACTGAATTTTCACTTGACTATCAGCCAGATGTGGTTGATAATGGTAAACAGCATTTGGTAACCTGAGAAAATTATCTAAATATTCTTGGTGCCTGAAGAGAGCTCTGATTCTCCCCAGAAATTCTATGTGTTTGTTCCACTGGAACAAACATTTGTGACAAATGAAGATATTCTTTTGATGGGTTTTGTGTGAACTCCTTTAAAAGAAACTGAACACATTATTTCTAGTAAGAAAAAAATAATTGGACCTATATTCTTTGGTAATCAGAATGTATCTTTTAAACTGATATAAAAGAAAAAGGGCACAAGTGACTTTGACAACTTTACACATTACTGTGTATACTGGGCCTGATTTCTGACTGTGAAGAAGATGAGTAAAAGTTTCTTTTTTTTTCTGCTTTTATTTCAATCTGGTTGACAGTATTTGGCTGACTTCTTTTCCCTTGTGAGGCCAGATCAAGTTGCCACTTGTTTAATTTTAAGACATGAGTAACTAACTCCACTTGCTTCAGCACCACCAGGCATTACAAAACCCAGAGCTCTCACCAGCCTGTGGATGATAACGTGGATCACCTTTGCAGCAGGTCGGAAATGACAGTGCAAAATCTGAGAACTGCTAAAGCAGAGAGCATGGTTTTTCCATGCCAGTTTAAGTGACCATCAGCCTCAGCTCAGGGCTTTCCTCCCAGCCTCCACTGCCCTGGCAAACCACTCATGGGACATAAATGGTACAAAGTGGTAAAAAGAACCAATAGAAAACTATTTTCTTTATATTTAGTAAGAGTCATTCCATGATCATTTATTTCCTCAGATGAGCTTCCCATGGAAGCAGAAGGAGCCAGCCCTGAAGGTGTGAGGTGAAGGCTATTTAAGATTTTGGGAGAGTAGGAACATAATAGCCCAAACCTGATGTCAGTTTAAGTTGCTGCAGTACCACACCCAAAAGGCAAAATATTACCTAAAATTACCTTCTACTCTTACTAGACTTGTCACCTTTCATATGGATGGTTTCTCTGAAACACCAGCTGGCTTCTTTCTTTTTCATCCATCTGTAGAAATTATTCTGAGCTGTTACTACAATGAAATTAGGCATGGTGAGGGGAATATTAGTGGTCTCAAGAATTCAAAAAACCCCATCCTGTTTTAAAAGCTCCAGGCTGTTCCAGTGGTAGTGAAAAAATTATTTGGGTTTTGGTTTGTTAGTTTTACAATGCAGACCGCAATATTAAACTAACCAGATCCATCAGAGTCATAATGTATCCCTGTAGTTTAAAGTATGCAAAAAAAGTAAAGCAATTGACCTAACAGTGTTCTTTCAATTTTATACTAATTTTGATTCATAACAACCAGCTGTTTTAGCTCCAAGGCACTGCAAGAAATTAATAAGTCATTTAGAAAACTTGAAATGACTACATGAAGCACAGAGCAGTAAAGGACTGGGACTTTGGATCTGAAACATGAAGGGGTTTTAGATGCTTTAAATGAAAACTCACTCAATAGTACCATCTGAACCCTCCATTTTCTTCAGTGTGTTTTCTGCCCAAAAGAATAACTTTTCTGCTAGAATCCACGGGTGCTGAGATTTCCATCCTAAAGATCTTCATACAACCCCCTGTGGTACTCCACGCTTTAAACTCAGTAAGATTCACCAGAGTCTGTCTTCTACCATGGCTCTTAATGCATGACCCATCTGAATGTCCTTCCAAAGCAGTGTCAGTGCTTTTTTCCTAAGTCTGGACACCTGTCCTCCTAGCCCAGATGGCCTCTTTCTTAGCTTGTTGGTTTCTTTCAGTCCTATTTTTAGGATCTAAATATGTACAGGCTGAAAGTGGGGCTAATAAAGAGTCTGAAGAATTAAAATCAAGGTGTAGCTAATCCCCACCAATGCTTTTATTTGTCTTAAAGTCTTGGGCATGTCTGTTTTTACCAGAACAATTCCTGGGGCACCAACAGTTCTTGTTTTTTGTGGATTAAAGTGGGCTTCTCATTAGCTAAAACTGTTTGGATCCACCTGCTAGCAGTCTTTCCATCTAAGTCCCAGTCCAGGGTGCAGGTACAGAAGATGTTTACTAGAACCACGTCTTCATCTTACATCAAATATTTTTTAAAATTGCATTATGGAAAGTTCTTCTGTGGCTCTGAGCTCTGATTTCTCAGACATCAGTAGTTTTCATGTCCAGTCTATACTTCTTTTTCATAAAAAAAAGTAGTTTTGTCATGTTCTTTCTTAGTCTTGATTTTCTTGCATAATTTGACTTCCAGAGAACAACTGGCAATTAGAAGGCAATGTTTCTAGCATAAATATTTTTTATAAAATTATGTCCTTTCTTCACTGTTTCATTTCCCTTTTACACACTCCAGATTCATTATTTTCCCCTCTTCTTAATTTTCCTTTAAAAGTATTTTCCTGAAAACATGGCAATAGTGCCAGGGCAATTTTTGCTTTTCTCGACATTGCACTGTACCTCTGATTTTAGGTATTCTCATAAAACAGCTAGAATATTTGTGCTGAAGAACAGAGACCAGCAGAAACATGAGTATCAGAACTGGGAACAGAAATATCACCAGGAATCAAATCTTCCTTTGAATGCTCCTGGTATGAGGAACAACAAACTGAATGAGGAGGAAAATTCCTGTTGTCTAACCATGCTGTAGACTTCCATGAAGGTTTTATTAAGTTTATTTTTGCCCCCACATCCAAGCTGTTTCAGTTTCTTTAAAAACCAAACGTGCTTTCTTACATATTTACGTGACTGCAGTGCTTAGTTTAGGTCTCAGCTGCAGGCAGATGAACAATTCTAATGCTACAAGGGCAAAAAACATGTATGCAGGCAGAGAAGGTTAAAATTAGATGGGCTGTTTGCTACTTGTCACATGCTGTTTTAGATTGCATGGGCAGCTTCATGTATGCTATACTATAAAAAGATTAGTCAAAAGCAATGAGAGGAAAACATTGAAATTGTAACACACTGGAAAGGAAAAAGAAAAATAACTGTGTATCATTAACAGTCCAAATATTTACACTCAAGCATTTTTTTAAAAAAATCTTTTATCTGGTGTTTTGGCCACTTTATAAAAATTACAGTTACAGAATTTAATTATAAGAAAAAAAAAAAAGAAGAAATTATATTAGAGTAAAATGTTTCCATAGAAAGGATGAATAGTAAAAATTAGTTTGAGTGATTATCCATGGAAATCTATATTTGAATAACTGATTCTAATAAAAGAGATGTGTACAGTTAGGCAAACCATGGTGACACATGATTTCATTAAAGAGGCACAGTAAATCTCTCACAGCACCTGTAGTTTATAACTCAGAGGACTGGGAGAGATTGGGGCAGAATCTTGACCTGACAGAATTCTAGCTGCTTGATAAGGTTGATTTAGTTAGAAAATAATTCTAAATATTAGGGAAAATGTTTCACATTCCCATCCCATATGTAAAAAATAAAGTGCTTTGAGATCATAGTTTTATCTAATTTTCTATCTTTCCTGAATTAAAAAGTCTAGCAATACATTGTTACTCTTGCAATAAGTGGATTTTATTAACATTTGATTAACACATTAAAAAATTAAGTGTAAATTCTTTGATTATTGGGTATTTCAGAAATCAGGTATTAAAGTATCTGTGACAGTTACCTATAAGATTTTTTTTTAATTATTAATTTTCACTACTGCAGGAAAAAAAGTTGTGTCAAATGTTTTAATGAAAAGTTTCTGCCAAAAGAAAAGTGGTTTTGGATGTAAAAAAACCTAGTAGTTAATTCAGAAATACAGAATTACTTTGCATAAATATTTTTGAATTATTTAATATCTTGCAAACTCCTAATTTTCAAAACCGTTCTTTGTTTTCTGTAATTTTCTTTCCACAAGGATGAATCAGTTATTTGAAAAAACTATTTTTTATGACATTTATAAATGGTTTACAAGTAAACTTTATTTATACATTTTATTATGGGTTTTTCTAGTGGGTAGAAATAGTCAGGCATTTCTACATAAAGTCCACATTTAATCAGAATGTATAGTCAGAAGAAAGGCCCACTGTACTCAGTGTAGTGAAAATTCAATTTCAAAATTTAATCAGTTCAGATTTCAGTAAGTGAACAGATGAATAAGTAAGTTTTGTGTGAAAACAAAACAAAACTAATAAAGCAGGTTGGGAATCCATTATTGGCTGCACCAAATCACCTCACAAAGAGTTTTCCACGAATAAAACTTGTAGGGCTTGCCTGAACAGTTAGGGACTTTAAGGACAAGACTGAAATGGAGTCACAGTGAGAAGAAGAAATTGTAAAAGGTCAGATTAGTGTTGTTTTGAAGAAAGAGAGTTTACTGAATTTGCATCATTTGACAGAAAAGAAATGTTTTTTTTCTATGGTGTTCAGACAGTGCAGGGAAATGGTAGAGGGTATCACAGATTGTTACAGATTGTTCCCACTACTCTTTTCATGTGCTATGAAGCCTTACTCACATGGACTATTTGAGGGTCAGGAGGAAGGTGGGGTCTAAATATAAATAATGATCCCTAACATAGGCATCAAAGTGAACTCCTTACATGCTGACTGCTTACTACTACTTAAATGGGCAATGAAAATAGTGTGAAAATATACTCTCAGCCATAAATGCATACAGCACTTTTTAAAATGAAAGTAATAAACTGTTAAAGGGTTTAGAATAATAAACAGAGGAATAATTGCTCTGTTTACCAGGGTACGGTGTAGTCTTTCTAAAACATCCTGCCTTGAATGGTAAACAGCTTCAGAAGCTTCAAAAATATCTAAATAAGAAATGGGAAATCTCCAAGATTTAGAAAGGGAAAATGGTAAGAAGTTACTTAAGTAGTTCTTGATCAACAAACTGATAACACTGCTTATATCAGGTTTCCTATTTACAATTCCATTACATAATCTAGTCAACTAATCCTAAAATATGTTCATGGTCAAGATTAGCAGATGGCCATCTTCCTCTGCTCAAAAATGCCTTCAAAAGCTGGTCTCTGAATAGCAGTTGGCAGGAAAAATATGCAGATGGCTGAAGTAACTTTAATATACATCCATTACTGATGCTGAATTAAATGGAACAGATAATTACGCATCATAATCACTGATGATTAACCACAAACAACAGACATAAAATATATATGTTTCATATGTTCATTCTTCAAGAGGACTGCTAAGGCAGCTGGGCATTGAATAAAAAGATTAAAACCCAAATTAGATATGCTGTTGGCAAAAACAAAACCAAGGAAAAAATCCATAGCTAGTCAATCAGCTGCTCAATACTACAGATACCTCTTGCACTGGACCCTGAAGGTCAGTCGTCTGTGACTCTGATGACATGTCAACAAGAGTGATTCTCTTCAGCTGAAAAGTCTGCCCATAATTGAAATATGGCCAGTCTGAATGAAATTTAGATCCCTTTTTTCCCTCAATAAAACAGGAGACAATCTGTATTATGTACCCGCAGGCATCATAAAGAACACAACTGAGCACGTATCAGAGAGCTGAAATAGCTTTAGGCTACCTATGGTTGGACTACAAAGATATAGCACTGGTTCCTAAAACTGTTCAAAACCATCATGGAGGTCATTAAATTAAAAGTTGCATTCTGGACTGGTGTATCATCTATAGCACAATGTCAGCACTGCAGAACAAATAGACATCTACCCTTTACCTCAGCCTGCTGGCCTCCACACCAATGCTACCTAATGCCAACATCATCATACACCCCCTACAGGGTCCTCAGAATCCTCTTTCAGACTGCTATGAGTGGTGTCAGAGTTTGTGTGTCCCTTTAATATAATGGAGTTCTTCCCCAAAATTGCTGAATCTGCACATAGATCAAACACAGCATCAGCATCGAGGTGATGCTTCAGCTAAAATAACTTCCTGTTTTGATGAGAGGCTCACACTGTATTATCTACATCCTTACTGAAATACATGCTAATAGTGAACAAGGGAAAATATGGGAACAAAAAAAATATCTTTCATTAAACTTTTATTAGAGGAAGTTTCAAAATAATATGCCAATTTTCCTTTTTCAGTAAGGATGTTCCCCTTTCCCTTTAACAAGCAAACATCAATTATACTCACTAAAAAGGGATTTAGTGCATTTGCACCACCTTGTTTATTGTATCAGTTCATCTGTGGCATAGTAATTACTGTAGCATCTGAGCACACCATCAGCAATGACAGCTTTACCCTATTCTGATGAACAGCACATTGATCGCTGACATGAACCTCAGCCCAAGTCCATTTCAAGTGTTTCCTCACATCTTCCCGGTCACCAGCCTCAATTACTAATTCTATTGTTGTCACTACAGAAGTGACATACTGCAGACTATGAATATTTTTCAACAAATAACCCTATCCTGGTCCCACGGGATTCATGAGTCTGAGTTTGTGATTCTTTTTTCAGATAAAACTCTGAAAAGACAGAGGAGTGGATTAAGATAATGCCCACAGAAGGTGCCAGAAGAAAAACAGAGTTGGGTACAAAGAGCCATGGTACTTACCTGTCTACTGACAACTTATTCTTCCTATGGGAAAATCAAGTTTCAGTAATTGTAACACTATCAAACTGTTCTAAAGAGTATTGAAGGCAAAGACTCCACTCTGGTTTAGGTTGAACCGTGTTTTGGTTTTGTTTAATTGTAGTTTCTAGGCATATCTATTTTGAAATTATGTGTTTTTAAAGTATTTGGAAAACAGTGAAATATCTTCACTTTCTCAACTTACTGTGTCTCATAGCCTTTTTTTTTTCTGTTATTGTTTTCCATTCCACATCAGCCCACTCAGACTTACAATAAAATTTCCTTGAGAAACTTCACTTGAAAAATATCAGGAAGATTGAATGTACCCAGCTACTCAAGAGAGGAAGATTAAACCATCTCCACTAAGCTAGTGGAACTCTAGTTGAGAAGGAAGATTCCAGCTCATAATTTCAAAACCAGCTGTCTCAATGAACAATTGTACTCCAAAATGCTGAATTAATGAGTTTGATATATGATTTCTGTGGATTGCATCTGACTAACTGGACCCATGGCTTATAGCAATACTGCATGAAAGTAATAGTATATGAATGACACATTTTTCTGATGTACTTTTGTAGTGTTCCAACTTGTTCAACTGCCAGATGATAGAAAAATAAAACTGGGGATATGGAGAGGAGAAATTAAATGGGTATTTAAATCCCTTGGACTGTATTATTATTCTGACATTTTAAGACAATGTATAATTGTGAAATCTGAATTTCATGAATGTTACAAGAGTTTTGCAATTTAATTTAATCTTTATGACTGCTGAAGGCAAGGCATGTTACCAAACACATTTAGTTGTCAGTGATTTATATTTTGTGACTCTTCTGCATAAAGGAGAGATATAAATTGTGTTTATGGACTTGAAACAAAAATTCCTATATTTATCTTGAGAATAAAATGCACTTGAGGCTATTTGACATCTTGACTTGTTCAAAATGGTGCTATATATTCCCTCCTTTGTATTATACATTTACATCATTTTGCCTCTGAAATTTATAATACATACAAATTTCCATGAAAAGTTTTATTAAAAAGATAGGACAATCTTTGTGACAGCCAGTTTCACTAAAAAGTATTAATGACTTTCTGCAGAAACAGATAGCAGCGATCAAGTGTAATTTAATTTTTTTTAATTAAATCATTACTAGTTAACCTTAGCCATGCAGAATTTTGAAGCAACAACTCTATTAGGGAAGTGTATTGATTTAATTGCACTTTTTATACTCTTAGCCAAAATGTCACAGGTATGCTCTGAATTGTATATTATCTGATGGCTTGATTACTTGCTTGTTAATAATTGTATCACTCATCTGGAAATACTCTTCTGACATTTAGCTTTGCTCTGTTTGCTTTTTAAAGTGAGACATGATTTAGCTAAGGCAAAGAAAAGAAAATGAAGTAGGAAGCATATGGAATTAATTATTTACTGTGTAAAACTACATTTACATTTAATTGAGTTAGACCTGATCAGCTGGGGATTTTAAACTCCCAACAGCCATGGATGAGGATGATGCCCTTTTTGGATTTATCTGCCCTCTGCCTGCCCTCTGTGCTTGCTCCCACTGCTGCCAATCCACCAAGACCTCCTCGCATTCCCCCCAGAAGTCCCAGTTCAGCCCTGACTGTTTGAACAGTCAGGCTAACAGCTCAAGTCAGAGCATTGGCTGCACCAACAGAAAGATGCAGTGCTAATAATGCATTACTGAAGTTACTGCAGATGAGAAGTCCTCACAGGAGCTATTGCTGCAGAGCATGGCAATACCTTACACACAGGCTTTGGGAAGGATGCATACCCACAGCTAAGATTTTATGTAGTCTTCAGGATTTAGTGTGGGAAGGTCATACTCTGGCTAAATTACCCCTTTCAGTGATGATGTTCCCATCCAGACATAAAATGCTTTGGTCATACAAACCCTGACAATGTTGTGCAAGATCTAGGTAGGAGCTAGCTCTAATAGAAGAGCAGAGCACAAATCCTAACATGCTCTGAGTTCTGCACTGGATGGATAACCATGCTGGATCTAAGCTAGTGTCTGCTTTGACCTGTCTAGGCTTGTTCAGCAAACAGAGAAACTGGCCTGCAGGCTTGCTGACAGCACAAAGAGAATTTCAACACTGGATTTGGCTGCAACAAATGCTTTGTTTGGGGTAGTATCTTCAACATAATCAGTCTAGAGAAGACAAGGTTCTAGGAGATCTAACAGAAGCCTTCCAATACCTAAAGAGGGCCCAAAAGAGAGCTAGAGAGGGACTTTACACAAGGATATGCAATGATGAGACAAGGGAGAATCAATTTAAATTGAAAGACAGTAGGTTTAAATTAGATATTGGGGAGAAATTCTTTACTCTAAGGGTGGTGAGGCACTGGAACAGGTTGCCCAGAGAAGCTGGAAGATGCCCCATTCCTGGAAGTGTTCAAGGCCAGGCTGAATGGGGCTTTGAGCAGCCAGGTCCAGTGGAAGGTGTCCTTGCACATGGTAGGGGCCTTGGAACTTGATGATCTTTAAGGTCTCTTCCAACCCCAAAAATTCTGTGCTTCTCTAATATGGTTCTATTTTGTACTACAGAGTGGACTTTCAGCAGTTATTATTGGGCATGGATAGACAATTTTCCAAACCAATTTCCTATCATGTTACAAACAGCCTGCATTCTACTAATTTCACTATTTAGTGGTTAATATTAGCAAATAGTTTCTATTTCCTAGGCAATTAAGTGGGGAGGGAAAAGTGATTGTAAGTGATTGTAACACCATATTTCCTGTCACAAGTAGAAGCTCCTGCATGGATGGACATGATAGAGGAGAAATATCACACTCAAGTCCTTAAAAATATTATGTCTAATATTTTACATAACAAATTATAAAAATTAATAAATTGTCCTAAGTAAGTAAATTGAGTCTTCCAACTTTTTAAGTCATAGCTCACTTCCCATGAGATCTCACTAGGTCAGGGATTGAGTTTCACTGTGCATGCCATCCAAGCCCGAGCAGAGAACTCGGAATTCCCACTGCCGAGCTCCTCACCCTGTCTCAAGATCTGAGAGGTGCAGAACTAATGAGCTGTTTTCCAGGGATGTTTAGACACATCATAGTAAATGATTGCCATTTAAATATTTCCTACTGTTATACTGAACACTATGTCAAGCAGACAACTGATGTGCTGATTCTCCTTCTCCAACAAGATAAATTAACATTCATCCCTCTCCTATTGCAAGAGGCTGGTGCTGCATTACCACAGCCTATTTGAACACTATTGATAATTTAAATGCAGTCAGAGCCAAGATAAGGTAAGAAAATGGGTAGAGTCATGTTTCCAGTTGCTGCCTTGCAAATCACAAAGCAGAATCTCTCATTCAAAAGGGAAAAAAAGGAAAAAAAAAGTAGAAAAAAACCCCCAAAGTAAAAAAAAAAACAACAAAGCAATTAAAATGAGAAAGAAAAGCTGAAATAGGAACTGCCACATCCCAGAATTAATTACTGTGTCTGTCTGAGTTCAAATGTCAAATTTGCTACTTGAATAGTGTCTCAAAGGTGCTATATATCACCTAGTAATTTCTGCACTGCTTTCTTCTGCCATCTTCTACCAAGCACGTGTCAGAAAATTAGGCCTGAGGTTTTATTTAAAGAAATACATTTCTCACAGGAGGATGCATATTAAAACAGACTGATGATAGACATAATTGATGCATATTAAAATAGACTGATGATAGACATATATTGCTCTGTCTTCTCATCTGTACTCAATGCATGAAAGTTCTCTTTAAAGAACTTGGATTAAACTTACCCAACATGTGTAAAATTTCTTGCCAGTACTGTGATGCTTGAGGATTTTAAAATATATTTTAGATGCTTAAAATTTACATAGTTTTTGAATGCATAAAATAAACTTTTCCTGTTAATGGACACTAACCTCCATGGCAGAAGTAATTAAAAATACACTGTGAACATGATCCATGAGAAAACAAATACAAATAAAATAACCCACTAAAAAAGAGAAATTTAGTGGATATATTAATTTCTGTTTGTTTTATATGAGTTTAACATACCCTCCTCCAAATAATAATATAAAACTTTCAGAAGTTTTAATCCATATTAAATCCGTATTTATTATCCTTATCAAAAGCAAACTATATTTCTAGAAATTATATCCTACAAGATAAGAGCCATAGAGTCACAGAATGGCTTAGGTTGGAAGAGCTTTAAATATTGTCTAGTTCCAAGCCCCTTGCCTTTCATGATCATCGTAATCAGGTGATTTGGATTGTAAGGGACCTTTATGCTCATCTAGTTCCAAATCCCTGCTGTGGTCCCTACCTCTTCCCCTAGACAGGGTTGCTCAAAATTCTCTCCTACCTGGCCTTGGAGACTGCCAGGGTTGGAGCATCCACAGTATGACTGCTGGTACTTAAGCATACTAGGAAAAATGTAATTTATAATGGAAAAGTCTATTATTCCCAACAATTTGGATTTATTATTAGGAGTTGTCAAATGGGAGGTCCAGCAGAGGCAAGGCTGTCTCAGTCCCACATCCGTGGGGAGCTGGCAACAGTGGGGCTGAGCACATACACCCACATGCATCTAGGTGTGCATGCACACTTACAAATGATAACATGGCATCAGAGCTGAAGAAATAAGAAACTGGTACTGTGTGTTATTTCACTGACTTGGTCTCACTACATGAAATGCCAAGGTGCTTTAGCTGACACTAATGCCATTTTCACTCTCATCTTCTCTTGTACCTTTTCTGATCATTTTCTTCTGTCTTACCTGGTGATTTTGCTCACGAAGTCATGACAATCTCACCTTCTACTCGCAGTACAAATTTTTGTGGCTTTTGTGTTACAGATGTAAGCTGGAAGAAGTGACTTCCAAAGGTTCCAAACCTGGGGGAAAAGGTTAATATAGCAATTGTTTACTTTGATAAAACCTCGTCATTTTTTAAAGCTCAGTATTGGTAATTTGAAGAACATGTATTTCAGGAAGAAAACAAGGGGTTTCTGTTTTCCTTCCTCACCATTTCCATATAAAACAGGCAATAAAGAGGATTAGAGGTATAGAATTTAGGAGGTAAATTTTTCATAGGCATGGAAGAAACCATAGTACTTGGTCCATTTCCAAGGAGCAGATATCAATTAAAAAATGAATTGATCTGGTAACAGAGGCAGGAGAGAGGGAACACCTTACAGAAGAATGGAATCTCTGCTAATGATTGCAGGCCACATATATTTGGGTATCTGTTCTCCTTTGTTTTGTAAACCTTGTGTTCTTGGTCACCTCACTCCAAAGTGAAGAGGACTTTACACAGTAGGACACAGAGAGGGCATCAGCTCTGAAGAGAACGTAACTGAAAACCTTCTCCCACTCCCTTCTCCTTCTTCCTTCCTTTGTTCCTTTCTCCCTTTCTTCCTTAGAAGACATTTTTGTGCTGTATCTGGATGAGGTTCTGATAACTGGCCTCCCCCTCAGAACTTCACTGATAATGCACAGTAACAGTCATTCAATACTAATTGCAGATTATTTAAGGCATAGAGGTCTGATCCACTGTAGAAGCATCACATCATTAGTGTAAGTGCAGTGATTGATATCCACACTCTCTATCTGCATTTGGCTGTAACAATCAATTCAGCTAAGAGAATGCATGTTCTCTAACCCTTGATATCATCACTCATAGCTCTGTGGAATCCTCTCAGCCAAGGTATAGTGAGCACTAAAATATGAAACAGTCGAACACTTGGAAACATTTCCCAGTACAACTCAAGCTGACATAGCGAGGAAGGCACACTAAAGGTCTGTATTCTTCCATATTTCACTCCTTTCTTCGGAAATACCACAGGGAAAATGGTGGTATTGAAACAAGCAGCAGTGGGGTCACAAAACTTCTGCAATGCTGAAACTTTTGGGGGGTTTAACCATTGTGCCATCTCTGCTGAGAACTGTCTTGCTTTTGCTCTGGAGTTTGGCAAAACAGAATGAAATGAATTGGCCAAGAATTGAGTGTTGGCAATTCAATAGTTGGCCCAGCAGTCACAGCTGTTTTCAAGGCAGCTCATGCTGTGCTGTTCACCAGCATAGTCAAAACTTGAAATATTCAAACAGTTGTCTTTAATTGGGTTTAAATGGATGGGTTATGGACTGAATGCATACGTATAACCAGATACGAAACTAGCAAGCAAACAATAGAAAAACCTTTCAGAAACTTGGGGGCTACTGTTCTGTGTGAAGGGATTAAAGGAATACAGGATGCCTTCAATATCCAGAGATCTGTTATTAGATTCATGCCAATACTTTGTTCTCTACAGCATCATAAATGATGTGTCATGCCAACCCTGATTTTAGGCCACCCAAAGAACCATCTGCTGCCTTGATTGCAACGCCTTGTCCTGAGATGTGCCAGCAGGACAAGTGGCAGCATAATGGTGCTCAGAGTACCGTGCTGGAATGTGATCCTGGATGACTGACAACAAACTGGGTCTGTTTGCTTTCTTGTTTGGCTACTGAGTATGTTTTCTTCTTCACAATATCTTTGTGAACAAAGAAGCAGCTTTGCAGCCACCAAATACTTAAAGCTGTCAAAAGTGCATTGTCTGTGTCTCAGCAAAGATGATAAAGAACACCTGTATGTATTTAAATTTCCAGTCTTATCAGTAACATGTTGAAAGTCATTCAATGATCTTACAGTTCACTGATGCACTTGCCTTGTATTTAAATACGACATTTTTGCAGGTGTCCAATGTGAGTGAAATAGCTGTCTGACTGTGATGAAAAATGAAAATGTTGCATATAACTTTGTCACGTCCTGATTTTGCATTATTTTGACCTTATTCTTTGAAGAATATCACTATCTTTGAAGGAATAAATCCTGTTGCACATGAACCTGATAGGGGAAAATAGGGTTTTGTAAAGTATAATGTAATTCCCTGCTCTCAGTACACAACCATAACTGAGAAGTAATGACTTTCATATAAAAAAAGAATCTATTGTGCTAGCTGAATCTCTGGGACAGTCAACTTCTGCATACAGTAAAATTTTATAATAGAATTGTTTTCCACAGGAAAGAAACTGCAAAGTTGATTATTAATTATCTGTACATTATCTTTCAATGTATATATGAATGTAAGGACAGGGTCTCAGCAAGAAGAGCAGTGTTTTAAATCCTTTTCAGTAGGCCAAAACTTCATAAATACTGTGATGTTCAGATTCAAGCATGGAGAAAAGATCTTTCTGAAAAAAGGAAGCTGCCCACCTGTACAGGCAAAACCTTCCCATCTCTTGTCATATAACCAGATACACACTATTGCATTCAACCATTGTCTGCTGCTAGGTTGAAGAAAGGGTTTTCCCATCACTGCAAGCAGAATAATAGCATGAGCAAGGAACAAAGGTTGAGCAGACCCGGCCTGCAGCATGGGAAGAAACATCCTTTGAGTATTGCTGCCGAAGCAAGGGATTGTACAAAAAACACACCCATAAATTTCACATTCTTTGTGCAAAATAAATATAGGCAAGCCAATCATACCCCATGCTCATGATCACTTTCCTCTTCTCCCTAAAACTCACTTTGATCTTTCCTTGTCCAAAGTGAGGAGAGGGTAATTTGAACTAAATTACCCTGTCCTCACTGATCAGCCAGTATGGGGGAGGTTGTGATGTACCTTTGCACACATCCCAGTTTTGAGCAGGTACCCACTGTTACATGAGGCTTGCTGCTCACAGCTCAGTAGAGCCTGTGCATGGTCCAGATTGCCGAGGCTCTGTGGGGTTTCTAAAGGCAGATCTACTGGCAGCAGTCCTGAGGGTGACACATTCATGTTGACTCAGAGCAGAGCAAATTAGTCCCATCAATACTAGCTCACAGCTCTCTGCACTACACAGCAGTAAGTAGTACAGCTGTACCTATGTACCTTCTGATCATCTCATACTTTGCATCCTCTTTACCCAGGTTCTTGCACTCGTTTCTAGCTATCTCAATACCATGATAAGCCCCTCAGTGTGCAGATCTAATACTGGACAATTCAGTGTTGCCCTTTGAAGAATGAAAAATGTTTTTTTTTCTTGCTGTGCTCCAAAGCTCTATCTCAGGGTCATTTTCCAGCTAAGTAGGTGCATGGTGTTACTCCTGGCTCCCTATACCAGCACACAGGAAGGATGTGCAACAACTTGTGTAAAACACCATTTTGATCTCACTTTAGCAGCAGTTAATTTGATTCAGCAGTGACAGGATAATCTCTTTCAGTGTCTGTTTTGTGTATACAATGGTGAAGTATCTTTGCAGGCATTCAGGAAAAGCTCTGTGAATGCAGACAATTCTCTGAGATGTTAAGGGCAGCTTGCTTTGGATTTGTACCAGCAGTAAAGACACCTGCTTCTGCCTCTGTTGTTCTGGACAGGGAGTGGGATGGGGAGAGCCAAAGTATTGCACATTTCAGTTCCACCTGCTGTGATGAAAATATAAACATATTAGACCCAATGTCCAGGCAACCACAAACAGACAGAAACCCAATTACTCTTACTGTCTTGACCAGACAGTACTAAAAGCTGTAATCTTGACTGGAATTCTTTTGTTTACCTGAAAAAATGTGCTATTTTTTCCAAAGCACCACTTCAATAGTCCAAGATATCTGGAAGTTAAAAAACCCTGAATTAATGGATAAGTTTCACTTGCTTTGTAGAATCTCAGCTTCTGGGTCTCATGTTTTCCAGCCTACTTTTATAAACCTAAGAGCAGCAATGCAACATTTCAAATCCCAGACAATGTGAGACTTATAATAAAATAATAAGAAAAAGAAATTTTATAGCAAATATAGTAGATGACAAGAACCTTTCTTTCATTTTATTAGTGAGTTGCAAAATTTATTTTGTGCCAGAACTGGCTGAAGTAATACAGTAGCATAAAATTGAACAATAATTTGAAAAACACCTTTTTATTTTTTTCTGTATTTGTAAGTGGCAGTATTTATATAACTTCTGATTGTGAGTAGAATTTGTGATGCTTTCACTCATCCTTCCTCATAAAGAGAATTACAGCTTTCCAATTTGGCAGATACCTGAGTCAGGTATCTGTGAGGTAGCTGAAGAGAAAAACAAATAAATGTTCCTCTGTTGGAGATACAAGGTTGGAGATACCCTGACATATCATCATTTTTCCCAAAACTTATCTCACTTTTCTCCAGGGCAATCAAAACCTAAAACACTTTCAGATTCAGTGGAGATGAGATGGCTTCAATGGTTAGTGAAATTTGCAAGCAGATTGACTGTAGTAATAATCAAAGTATTTGCCCTCAGATGCAAAATGTCATTCTTTTCACTTTGGAATGACATCTAATGCTATACAAGGGCCAAAAGCCTTCAGAACATTATTTCTCATATATTAACTCTGAAAAAGATGGTATTTTATTGCAAAAGCCCTTTATTTCCACTGAGTCTGTTCAAATGCTTGCCTGATATGAGAAAAACAAGATGTCTCTTTGGACTTTGCTGTTTCAGGATGGCATTTCACCTGTGTATTTCCATTTTCATACCCTTCAAATTATGATTATCATTAGGACCTTAAAATCTCAGCATTTCAGAAGTTTCTATCTGAGCAATTGTTTCTTATTCAAGATTGTATTTTTTTTTAATCCAAAATATAGGTACAGCTGAGGTAGATTTAAACAAATGACCTGGCAGTACTGAAATTGTGCAGTTCAATTTAAATTTTGCAAGGATGCATTTTTTTAACAGTTGAGGTTGCAAACTTAACAGAAGCTTTGGAAAGAATCAATGGAAGACCATCAGGATATCTTAGTGATTTTCATATTCTAACTAAATATAAAATACAACAATTTAAATAAAAAATAACACACAATTTGTATTAAAACTCTCTACTAACATATTCAAAACCAAAACATCATAGATTTGAGATTATCTACATCACATATTCTTGTGCTCCCATGCTTTAGAAACGTCATTGTTGACTGACCCCAAAGATGCACACAAAGCTTCTAAAACGTTTCCACTAACAGATGTGTACTTTCATGAAATTGGGTAAATAAATGAGACTTATGCTTTAATTCACCTTCAAATATCAACAAAGTCTTTTTTCTCTTTTCTTTTTGCTTTTTGTTTTGAGGTTCCCTGTTGTGTTTTTTTTAATGTGATTGCAATCACAGTGGTAGGGATCTCTTGTGCCAGTCCTATAACGAACCAGTACAGGACTCATGCTCTTTAAGCTCTGGCCTCAGGGCATATATGACTGTTTACGTCCTTGACAAACATAAAAGAGCAAAGGAGTGAGTAAAACAGGGTTGAATCCCAAAAGGTTTTTCTTCTCTTTCCTTCAATCTTGTCACACCGCATTTCTCTGTCTCTCTCTCTCCTCTTTTCAAGCTTATTATGAGAGCTGAGTGCTCATTTGAACCATCAGTCACATCCATATGGATTTATTGTATTGCTGTGCTTCCCAGCTCTCAGAAGGATATACTCTCATTTAAAAAAGAACAGTAAATCTTATGCTACATAATCAAATACAAGACTGGGAAAGATACTTTACATGAAAGACAGTGATAAATAGCAACATAGAAAGTGAGGAGAAAGCATCTAGTTGAATATTTTAAATGTTGTTTTTAGGTTTGGTCTCAACAATTTTCATTTGTATTTCAGAAGCAAAACCAAACAATACATTAATTAAACTTAGAAATTATATCCAAATTGTGTAAAAAAATTCAGCAGAAAGAAAGCATAGCTCCAGAGAAACCAAATAAAATTAATTACCCCTGACCTCAGAAAAATAACACCAGAGAGAAAATACTCCAAAATATCATGGAGCTGGAATTGGATATAAAATTGTTTGTGGAAATCTCATTTGATATTGCCAAAACACAAATAAAAAAGTTGTGGAGAATTTGACTTGAATACTCAGACTGATCCATCAGTACATGCAGTGTTCTTGCTCCATCTGGCCCCAGCCAGTTTATATTTCAAATACTACATTTTCCTCCATATAAATTCTACAGAATATTAGAATTAATTCAGAAACCAGTTACCAGTTACTTTATGGGAAGAGCTGGTAATCCTAAACTGGTGAAGCTCAACATGATAAACAGAGATTTCTGGTGGAAACATCAGCGTATGGTGCTATTCAGAGAAGAAGGCTGCCCAGAGAAGTTGTGGAACCACCATCCCTGGAAGTATTCAAAAGATGTGTAAATGTGGCACTTGGGGACATGTTTTGGTAGTGAACATGGCAGTCCTGGGTTAACACTTGGACATGATGGTTTTAGAGACTTTTTCCAACCTTGACGATTCTATGATTCTATGGTACTCAATGCACATCATAAGAGAACTGTTAAGTGCAACATAGGATAAAGCAAAATGTGATTTCAGTATAAGAAAATACTTAGCATTAATCTCCAATCTGCTATGGAATACCCTTCCAACAGCCAGGGCAGAAGGCCCCAAAGCAGAAATCGCTTGACACATGACCTGACCACTGCTGGGTGTTAGCAGGACCAGGCCCTGGGCACCACTGAGAGGAGGGCAAAATTTCAGAGTGGGTGCAGCTGTGGCCAGAGACACAACGCTCCACCCCTCCCATGACAGGGCAAGGGAACAGCCTGGAGAAAACCATTTTCAGAGAGTCCACAGAAGAGTCCACCCAAAACCCTGCTAACAGGGCACTTTCATTCTCATCCCTCATAGAACTTGCTCAAAAAATACTGCTGTTGCACTGGGGAAAGTGTAATTAATTTCTGTTGCTGCCTTTCCAAAAAGGGCGAGAATTGAAACTGATAGATGTTGGCATGATTATTAAGTATTACTGCATTGAGATACTTAGGTTTAATACATGGGAAATTGCTAAAGAGCAATGACAGTTAATGCAAATTTATTTCCTGTAGCTTCTCTTGGCATTAGAGTTTTTAAACAAATCTTCAAGTAGATTACTTTCTTAAATCCTAGCCAAGAGACTCAGAATTATTTTTTTACATCTCCTTCCCTCACTGTCCTTCACTTGATGAACACTAATATCAAATGAAAGCACACATGCCATACCCTGACGCTTGCATTTCTTTCTTATGTAAAGAAAAGCAAAACTAAATGCAGATTTCTTTGCAGAAATTGTCTTTCTCAGCATTTCTAACTGACTATTGGTGCTTTGTTCCAACATCCTATGGACTATATTTCTTCCATATCCTTGTTTCTTTTTTTTTCTTTTTTTTAGAAGGATAATTAACATGCGGTATTTTATTTCCTGCTTTTTTCTGCAAGCTTGCATTGCAGTCTTCTAGTGAATTCTCTGCTTCCCTTTTTCCTTTTGAATGTGCTTCCACCTTTGGATCATCTCCTCTACGACTACAACTTCTCGATAATTGATCTCCTTGCATTAATTCTGTTCCCATCTTTACTTGCACAGTTCCAACACCTAACCTGTGCCCATTCATTTAATCCCTAGCCACTCTGACACTTCCTGAAGGTCCCTTATTTAAAGTCAGGGCATCTAAACCAAAATTTCTGTGGCTGTGTCTGAAACCACTGACTACAGCAGTGGTATGAAGGTTCCCCTATATCACTGTTAACATGCTGTGTTAAAAAAGCCAGTTCCTTATTTTTGCATCAATCTAACACCATGTAAGCTGAAGGTAGCTACAGCACTGAGTTCCCCATTTTGAGCAGTCTTTAGAGAGCCTCTGCTGACAAGAGGAAGCTGACCTTTTAAATTCTAGTGCTGTATTTTTATCTTTCTCATTTATTCTCCGTACAAGATTTGTTAATTTTCC
Organism: Thryothorus ludovicianus; assembly: GCA_013397245.1. Lineage (NCBI taxonomy): Eukaryota > Metazoa > Chordata > Aves > Passeriformes > Certhiidae > Thryothorus > Thryothorus ludovicianus. The sequence continues at coordinate 117,900 of VZTB01010579.1, forward strand.
CCCATTTGCTTTGAAATTGCCAAACAACTAAAAAATTATCATTATTTCTTGTATGAGGAAAAGTAGCTTTTAACCAATCTTCTGTGAATCCTATAAATATCATTTATTTTGTAATAAAGTTTAAAAGATACTTTAGATTGTTTGACCAAATTATTTAAAGCAAAAAAAAAAATTGTAAGTGAAATGCTTTCTATTTTAGTAACATACTCGCTTAATTATGATTTTGTAATTATATATTCTAATGAGAACTTTGCAATCCCTTGCAGTACACAGAAGCATCTTTTCATTCACTGTTTTCAACACACAGTTATCAAAATATTCTCAAAATGTAATTAGTTTCTATGTTTTCTTATGATTAAAGCCATTGCAGAGGATGTTTCACACAAATCTGTTATCCGAAAATGAACATGCTTAGTGCTGTGTATCCTATATCTGGATATTCACTTAGGGCACACAGCCAAATCTGGCAGTTGTCTAGACTTGTGTATTTATTGAGCAATCAGTTGAACTTTCATTCAGCATTTTTCCATATTTTGACAGCAAACAAGCACAATCAACAGCTGTTTCTCTGTCAGGAATCATTCCTCCACTCATACTTACCCAGTTTTACACCCTAGACACAGTAATACATGAACCATCCCCGTGATACAGCATTCACTCCAATTCTGGCAATCTTTATCATCCTACTGCATACCCAGTGTTTGCTGCTCTGACAATTTTTCTGAAATTCAAGCTTTCTCTTTGGCCTCCTATATAAACTTCTCAGAAAAACTTTTTATTTACTCCACTCTTCTTGAATGGCCTCCTGATATACCAACCACTTGTGCCCATTGTTACCAAGCTTCCTTGCCAGAGTATCTATTGCAGTTTTTTTCCCCAGGAATCAGGACTGAGCTTCACTGAATATTCCCAGACTGGTGGTTCAAGTTGGCTTCACTAGCCCTTTACCACATTATTTCCACAGTGTGCCTGTCTATACTACACACAGGAGCAGTGCAGGAAGAGCCCTAGGTTACCATTGGAGAGGCTGGCTCTGAAAATGGAAGCTGTGCAGTTGATTACATGTGGTTTTGCATCTGGGTTCCCAGTCCTGCTTCTCAGTTCAGCTGCTGGTGGCTCCACAGCTTTTGTTTCCAAGTCTGCCCGAATTTGATGCTAGCTAGAGGATACAGGCCAGTATTAGTGCTGTATTGAACCTGGCAGACGTATCCACAAATCAATAACCTATTTTTTAGCAAAATCCTGGACTAGTAAAAATGCTCAGCCCAGCCATAGGAACTAAAGATTTCATTTCATATGGAAAAGACAGCTTTATCAGAACTCAAACTGCAGAAGTGGTTTCTAGAGTCTCCTACATCATATCTATGCAATCAATTACCTCCAGGCTTCCCTATGTTAGTTATTAGTGAGAATAATCCATAAGTTCATGATAGGTAAGTCTAATAAGCAATGTTTTTCAGTGCATCCAGGCTTGACACGATAGCCTTTTTGTGGCAGTTCTTACGTACAGCACACAAAATTTAAAAGTCTCCTGGAAACAAAAGCAGCTTTAGACTGAGGGAGATGCTGTTCCCCAAGGTTGTCTTCATTCAGAAGAGCTGTCAGATCACCCCTCTTTACATGGAGAGACAGGGACACACCAGAAAGCACATGAGATATGTGTGGGATGTCAGTGGACTCCATCCCTAGTACTCACTGCCACATGCAAAAGAGGGGCAAGGTTGGCAGCTGGGCTGATTGATGATACATCTTCACAAGTGGACTTTTGTGAGGGAAGAAATTAGATTTCTCTAATGGCAGGTCTGCCATTTATAGGAACAAGCTGCCAGTTTTCTGCTCATATCAGTGGACAATACAGTTACCAAGAAATGCTTCCTCCATCTAACGGGAAAGAAGACTGCAAGATGTATTCTCCTAATAGCAGAAGTCCAGCCAAGGTTAAAGAGAGATAAAATAACAAAAGAATTACAAGCTAGACAATAATTTATCTGTGCAGGTATAAAAAAGCCCATCCAAACTTTCAGGCTAGCTTCTGGACTATTCAGCAACCAGAATACCTGCAATAAAATTTGGCTTTTGAGATCCACTGGCACTATCTGGTGCTGAGCATCTTTTAGTACAAAGCCGCTGTATTTCTGGGGCAGGTCTGAGGTGTGTTCAGGCCTGGTGAGTCCTTCTGTCAGCCATGCACAATTACTCCAGTATTTTTTTTTGTTTGTTGGAACTGAGTCGGTGGGACCACAAAGCAGTTAGTAAAGCCTATCCCAAAATAACCAAGGAAAAAACCAAAAAAGAAGCCACTGATAATTTCAAAACTTCCTTCTTAAAAAGCCCTGAGACACTCATATGCTCCTGATAAAACACATGCAAGTTTCATTTAAATGATTAATCTCCCATGAACTATCTTTCACAAAAATTAAATTTCCAAATACCTATGACTTCAACCTGCAGTAAATTTCTTCCAGCACTACAATCTCAATCAGATTTCACAGAAACAAAAGGTGCTGAGAACTCACAAGGATATCTCTAAAAGCTGGTTTTGGTACTCCATGGCAATCAGCTTCTCATCCCTCTGTCATTTATCCCAATCCAGCATCAATCTGGCTCCCTGCCTTCACAGTCAATTCTCTGTTTGCATGTCTGGATGCTAAATCAAGTGGTGACAAAATTATTGAAAGAATTCTATGCAAACACTAACATAAAATTTAACATTGCTGCCACCTGACTGGACTGAAAGATCTTTTTAATTAAAAGCAAGTCCTCTGCTTTCCAATTCCTCCCTCTGCAAAACAGCTGCAGGGTTAAGTTTAGCATTGAGAAAGAAGCCCACATTGGGAGTCTGCTAAACTATGTTTATGCAAGTTTTCTTCACAACCAAGATTTTTTTTTTCTTTTAGATAAAGGCATGAAGATAGAAAGGGAAGGATAGGATTTTTCTTCAGACAAACAATCATTTTGTTTGCAATAGTTCTCTGAACAAACTAATTTTCAAGCTACATGTCGCACTTGTTAATGAGACAGTGGTACCCCTCCTCCTCAATGTTAAAGACTACCAGTTTAATTAGCGCCGTTTACAGCCGGTTTATTTCTGTTTTGGTATCTCGTACTGATAAAAAGTCTTACTATAGAAATGATAACTTCTTCTCCTTAGAGGCTCATCACCTCCAGTCCTGCACCCCCCGGGAGGTGCCCCACAGCTCGACCCGCTCCGCCGCTGCTCCCCACCACCCCGGGAGCCTTTTCCCCGCGGCTGCTCCCCGCTCCGTGCCCGGGAAGGCAGCCCCGGGAAGGCAGCGCTGGCGGCCGCGGCAGGAGGCAGGCCTCCCCCGCCTCACAGCGTGCACCACGCTGGGTCTCTGGGGAGCGGGCCGCGGGCCGACAGCAGCGAGGGATAAGCTCTGGGAGGGTCGCGTCCCTCCCGCCCCGGGGGTGTCCCGGCCCTGCGGGGCCGCCCCAAGCCCACCCCGCGGAGCCGCGGGAGGGGCCCGAGCCGCCGCCCGGCCCGGCGGCAGGGGGAGCACGAGCGC
>VZTB01010579.1:122160-182528 GCA_013397245.1 Thryothorus ludovicianus
GGAATACGGGACCCTCACAGGGTTTGAAACAGTGTTGAGGGGGCGGGAGGTGGGGGGGTAGGCGTTGATTTTTAATTTATTTTTTATTTTAAACGCCGGTTTGTGCGTGCAGTGTGGAAAGTTGCTGGCCGAGCGTTAGGAATAACTCCCAGCTATTTCCTGGTGCGCGGAGGGCGGCACTGGCGGCTCCCGCCCTCCCGGTGCGGGCGGGAACGGCCCGAGCTCCTCGGAGCGCCGGCGGAGCGGGGCCGGGCGCTGCGGCCGGGCCGTGCCTGCCGCCGATGCTCGTCACCCCCGTTACCGTCCGTGCGGGATCGCCGGGGCTCGCTTAACCTCGGGCAGCGCTCGGCAGGATTGGCGTGATCAGTAAGCGCTCTGGTGGAGATACTGTTTCTTTCTTGTGTTATTTTCAGCAAAATTTCGAAGAGAGCCTGTTTGAAAGCCTTATTTGATCATTACGCGTTGCAAACGTACTGCTTGGAATAGAAGTTGCATAGTATGACAGATTTTTAAAAATTGTAGTTGGAGCATTTATAATCATGTTGATACTATAACCAGAGAGGTATTTGTGCTGATGTGTTTAAGCCCACTTCCCCTTTCTCCTAGTTGCAGAGGATTTTGCCGACTGAAAAGTAAACAAGCTACTGTTTGAGGTCTTACGTTTTATCAAGTAGAGTGGACATAAATACCTATTTTGTTTTACTGGGTTTTACTTCTTTTTTTGAGTGGTTCTTTCAACTTGCTTAATGTCTTATAAATAGGCAAAGCCTGAGGTAAAATCCACACGCACTACCTTTTGGTTTACTTGACTGACAACAAGTATCAAATACTGCAGATTCTGTATTAGTCTGGAAGGGAATGTATTACATTTTCATCCATTAAATAACTCCAATTTAGCATTTGGATCGTCAAGATAGAATTGCTTGGCCCTTGCTAAGGGATAAATAGCACAGCCCAAACCTGGTTCAATAAATCTCTGTTTTGCTGGAACATTACGGTTTTTTTACAATGAAACAATTCTGGATTTGTGGAGGAACAAATTAGCTACTCCAGCACAGTTTTTATTATTGCATTCAACAGTTCATTGCCCAGTAGAACTGAATTGTTTTGTAGGAAGTGAACAATCATCTGGGCTCTGGCTATATCTTTGCACATACTTTAAATGAATGAAGCACAGAGTTGTAATCTTGTTCTGTTTCTTCCATATGACTGTACCAGTAGTCACAGTCTGAGTACCTGCATTTGGTATGTCAGAGCACAGCTATAAATCTTAATCTTCATTTCCTTTGGGTGGACCAGCTTGTTTTCCCACCACTCATTTTCCCCCCTTTAAGTGACATAAGTCAATTCTTAAGCTTTCTTTTGGTAATTGATAAAAGTCAGAGAATACGAATTTTAACTCATTCTTTGGTGAGGTTTAAATATCCCTTGTGTGAAATACAATCCTACGCAACTTGTAAGAGTTGACTGATAAGTGAAAATACTGGTTTTGGACTTAAATTAGCACTTTATTAATGAACCTGATTTGTTACCTTCAATTCAAATTATGGCCAATGTGACTGGCCTGGATAAGGTTTGGCATGAATGATAATCAGTAATAGTAAAGTGCACACAGCAACCAAAATCTGCCTTCAAAACTGTGATTTTGAAAATGTGCCAGACAAACCAACACAGTTGTTGATTCAATTTAATCCTATTCTGATAGAATGTACTTTTGTTTTGAGTTAAGTAAAACCTCAAAAATAGCACATTGGGCTCTCTTCAGATTTCAGAAGAGCTAAGCCCTTGCATCTCTTCTGAAGCCCCAGTGATGGATGTGACACTGTTACCTGACACTGCAGTATTGTGGTTTTTATATTTCCCTTGGCAGCACATGGGTTTCAAAGCTCAAGTCCAGGACTGTCTCTGGTGTTTTTTTTCTCACAAATATAGAATTAGTGAATTCAGTTCCCAAGCAGGGAGGGATGTGAAAACTGAGATCTCTGGCATTCCTTGTTGACTTTGCTAGTCAGTTATCTGCTGAGAAAGACACTGACTAGTTCTAGTGGACTTGGTTGTGGTTTTGAGATATGATAAACAGTCTTTGACAGAATGTTTCTGTCGGTATCTCATTCTCACCAGGTTACAATCTGGTGTTTTGGTGTGAGCTTCTCTTGCTGGAAGTGATTAGAATGGGGTATGAATGCCACAGCCATCTGTCTGGCTGGGGAGCTGCATAGGAAAGCAAATCCTGGCAAAGGAGTGAGGCAGATTACTCTGAGTGGCAAGGTTTTGAGCTACTGCAGGTAAAGGTATGGGAGCCCTTTATGAGCTCTGGCTGTTCTACTGTTTTTTCTTTGAAGAGAACCTGATTACTTACACCAAACAAGGAGGCATTAATGTTTATTAATGTAATGCTGAGAGTACTGATGCTTATGTCTCTCTCTTGGCCTGGTTGCTGTCCTGAAAAAATTTGAAAGTTTAGTCAGTACCAAAGATGGACCTCAGTGTGAGAATCAACAATCAAGGATTGTGAATTCTTGTTACTGTTGACCTTGTTTCAGTGTTTGAAGTTGTTATTGTGAAAAGAAACTAATGTTTCTCATCCTTGCTTGGTAATTGTTTAATCTTGTAGTTGAAGTCTTTTTATTCTTTTTCACCTCCCAGTCTCTACAGATTATAGGACAGTCTTGGCAGGATACACTCTCTTGTTAACCAAGGTGGAGGAGTTGCAGTTTTATTGTGTGGGTTTTCCCTTTCTCCTTTTTCTCTCTGTGGAAAAATACAGTCTCACTACTGCTTTGTTTTCATGACAGGAAAGACGAGTAGCACCTGCGTGTTGACCAGCGTTTGTCCCTGATGGATATTTGTTTTGACAGCCTGTTGTTGTGTGTCAGTTACCTCTGACAGGCTGTTGCTCAGAAAACCTGTAGCCTAAATAAGTATTGCCTTGTCAAGTACCAGCACATTAATTTCTTCTGGTTAACTATGAGCATAACTCAGAGTTTCTTGAATTATTAATTGTTTGATCTTGTATTCAGTATTCTTCCTAATGAACAAGCATGGAAAATTTGATATTTTTTTTATTTATTATTTTTTGTGATGGAAAGTTTATCTTGCAATCTTCAAAAGTTTTATAAGTTCCTATATCCTGATGATATAGTTCAGTGGTTACAGTGTTATTGCTGGGTTGACATTTGGACTTGATGATCTTTAGCGGTCTCTTCCAACTTTGATGATCCTATTCTATAATTCTGTAAGTCACAATCCTGCTGCTTTAAAACAGGAATGAGAGATTGGTTAAAGCCACTCAAGAAATTTTTGCTCCTGGGAGCTCGTTGCAATCGTACTATGCTTCTGAAAAAACATTAGTTCTATGTTTTTCTGCCACAGCTAGGCAGAGCAGTAAAGTATGTCCTTACATTCTGTTAATATTGATGCACCATGTGTTTTCTCCTTGGCAAGGCACGTGATTTTGTGTTTGCTATGCATCTGCTGTATTTGGCCTTCTCTAGCGTTTTGTTAAGCACCTTTTGAACACGTTAATTCATTAGGTACATGTTATCAAATACCGTGTGTGGAAAAATAAGTTGCTGTTGAAGTATGAACATAATTAAATATTTATACTTTCATTTATAGCAAAAGCAGTTGGTATTTGGTAATGCGGTGCTGCTGATGTTTGTAGAAGTTTGTTGTATAAACAGTCTTCCTCGAAGAACAATGCATGGAACATTTGTGGTAACAAGAGTTTACAACAAAGAGTATACAAGAAAAAAATCTGAAAGGGAGGAAATAAGTTTGCCGTAGTTTCAGGTCAGGAAGGAGTCAGGTGAGCAAATTGTGTTTACTTCAAGCAGGAAATTGGTGACAGCATTGTTCTTGGAAAGAACAGACAGAGAAATAAGGAATGGAATCAAGTATCACAGAGCTCAACTTACAAGTGGAACAAAAGTTGAAAATGCTAAAGCAAATTGAAATTACATCAATTCTATTTTTTGTTAGATGGTTTCAGTGCTTTTTTTTTGTAATGGATTTTCTGTAGAGGTTTTGAAATTGGGAACATCTTTGTTACAAGGAATTTTGAACTTTATATTTTGCAAGCAATTTTGTTGGAAACAAGATACAAAGTTTCACTTACCAATATTTCTTACTAAAAATAAATTTCAAATGTTCACATTTCTAAATTGCGAGTCTTGTATCAGAAAAAAGGAAAGCATACAGATTTTGATATATTTAGCTTTCTAGAGATAAGTTAAACATTTGTTAGCTCTAATGCTATAGAATTACACATATATATACATACTTATGTGTGCATATGGTTTGCTGAATCTCCTTTGTAAAATAAATCACAAACCTGTACGCACCATACTCCCAAATTAAGAACAAATCTATCGTATTCAACACTTAATTTTGCAGGAAGCTTTGCACTTGACCTCTGACATTTTGAAATAATAAACTGATTTGTTTTCCAGATGCAAGTCTGCTTACTATAATCACAACCTTGTCCACGTGCTGTGACCTCACAAATTAATCACTGTTGCTGACAGTGCCATAGATCACTCATTACCTGTTGCATAAAGGATGTTGAGAGATAATGCTTTGTTTTGCTTTCTAGCTATAAAATAAACTGAATTATCTTTATGCTTCAGATGATTTTTCTAAAGTTAATAAGTAAGGTTTCCCTTCCAATTTTCATATTAGAATGGCTTGCAGTACATTTTCTGATGTCTTTCTATTGAAATTTACAAGGAAAATGTTGTAGTATTTGTGCTTCTGCAGAAGAAACTGTACTTCCTCCCAAGGCTGTCAGTTCTCTTATTAGTTGAGGATTTTTCTGCATAATGATTGTGTACTTTCATGTAAAAAAATCAGTCTAAATAGTGTAATTAATGCTCCTGAGTTTAAGTGGTAGAGGTAGTAGTAGTTGATTATCTGGTGCTTTTAAACTTAATTATAATTGCTTGCCTGTCTGTTTACATGTGGCTCATCTAACTTTCTATAAATGTGTATATGTTTTTAAAAGATTTTCTGGGTAAATTCTGAGATTATACCAGCTATCAGATAATTCTAGAGCCTGTATTTTCAGGCATCTCTGACCTTCAGTCCCTCACTGCAGTGAAAAAATCCAGATTGAAGCATGCCAAGGTATTGAGGATATTTGAAGTACTGAAACAATAAAACATAGATAGTAGAGAACATGTTTTACTGCTTTACATGTAAAACAGCTTAGAGGAAAAAACCTTGTGGTGAGTGAGGTCAATACTGCATCTGAACATGGAAGTCAGGACCCATATCTCCACGTTTGTGGCCATTCTGTTATGCTGGACTTCTTTTTCTAATGAGGGCCCTTGTTTCTGAGGCAGAAACAAGGCTCTGAGCCATTGGGTTTTACCTNTATTTGAAGTACTGAAACAATAAAACATAGATAGTAGAGAACATGTTTTACTGCTTTACATGTAAAACAGCTTAGAGGAAAAAACCTTGTGGTGAGTGAGGTCAATACTGCATCTGAACATGGAAGTCAGGACCCATATCTCCACGTTTGTGGCCATTCTGTTATGCCGGACTTCTTTTTCTAATGAAGGCCCTTGTTTCTGAGGCAGAAGCTCTGAGCCATTGGGTTTTACCTGCTGTTAATTTTATTTTGCATGTTCTTAAGAGACAACCTGTTGAAGGTGCATTGTATGTCTCTGAAATTGGTTTGAGTGCCAGCTAATGCTACTAATGTTTGAGCTGAATTTGAGTCTGTGACTGCAAGCTCTAGCAGATGTGTTACCTGCCTTTTGATATAAATGTGTAAAAGCTGATGGAGTTTAGCTAGAATGATGAATTTTCATGGCCATTCAGTATAGTTTGCCTTTCTCAGGCAGGAGAGGAAGGAACAACAACCTTTTTGAAAACCAATCAGCCACACTATCAGCGGGGTAGGGAAAGCCTCTGATGACTTTGGTTCCTAGTTGTTTTTCCCTGAATGTTTATGCTGTATTTAATGGGTGTCTTTACTTGTTCTAGTTGTAGCAAATTTGAAAGCAGCATGTAAGGGATTTAATGATTACAAAATGTTAGTACTGAACATGACAAGTAAATGGTAGGAGAAAATGAGTGAACAAAAACTGTTCAGTACAAAAAACACTGTCAAAAATTGTTTAAGTAGCATTGGTGATGGTTCAAGCTAATTCAAAAAACAGTTTTCTGATTTGTTTTGATGTAACCCATCAAGTCTACCCATTGAAGTTACTAAAGGTGATCATTAAATTTGTTTTGTTTCCAATGTGTTATTTTGGAAACAGAGGCTTGCCATTTTAGGTTTGTGTCAGTGTTTTTACCAGCTTCTCACACGTCAGCATTGTTCTGTTAATGAAATGCCACGTGGGGAGTGGGAGGTAAGAGGGGCATGAAACCTTCGAGCTGCAACATAAACGAAAGCAAATCTTGAAACTGAATTTGTTTAAGCTGCTGTTCTTGTCTGTTTAATAGGGACTCTTTAGTGAGATATTCTAGCACTGTAGGGGAGGAGCAATGCCAGTGCTCTAAGGGAGAGTTGCAGCCTGTGGGGCTCAGGTGGAGCAGGCTGTGCTGACTAGGGCAGCCTTGTCACTATCTTCCTCCATGACAGGGAGCAGAAGAGCCTTTCTTCAGCAAAAATTGTGCCTGTCTCCTGATACCAGGTGTGTGAGTTGGTTACTCTCCAGGCAGAGCGTGTTTCTGGGCCTGTTGGGACAAAGCTCCTGGAAGCTGCTTGGCTTTCCATCCTTTCATGCCTCCTTCTGGAAGGAAATGGTCTGGGGTGCCGAGAAGGGTTCCCAGGTGAGACATTGCCTCTCTGGGAAACCAGGCCTGTGAGCAGAGAGCAGAACTTGTCCTGTGGAGCAGGGAGGAGGTTAGACTGAGCTGCTGCTTGGGCTCTGGGGTTGTGTCCTTCTGTGGAAGAAGTGGGGCAGGGCTTTACTGTCCAGCTTTTGAGGTGAATCAAAGAAAGGAATGGAGGGTGAAAATATTTCTTCAGGAATGGCTGTGAAGAGAGGCAGTTTCTTTCCCCCTGCTACTGAGACCTCTTTGTTTTGTTGTGCCAAGGCTGTGGCTTATGGAGGCTGAGGGGACAAGTGGCCAGGGAACCGCTGTGTTGTGCTGCTGCACGCTTCCCTTCCCTGTGCTCCATGGCACTGCTATTTGTGGAGCTGTGCTTTGAAACCGGATAAGGAAGTGATCTGATCGAGCCCTGCAAAAATAGATTATTCTAAAATGGTAACTAATTAATTTTAAAATGCTGTCCCATGAGCACTGTGTTGGCAGTGTTGAGGGGGCGATGTATTGATGCTATGAAGATGTGAATGAGCACCTGAGGCAGAAATTTCTGAAGCTGTTTCTAGAGTGGAAGACTGTAGTTTCACAGAAAAAGTTGGTTTAAATTCATGCTATGCCCTCGCTCACCTCTTCAGGGTTAGATGTTAATATAGGCATACTCTGAGACAGATCAGTGCAGCTGTTTGTCGAACCATGCTGTATTTATATCAACTAAATGTTGCTGTTTAAATTAAAAATGCAAAAAACTAACAAAAAAAATCCCATCACCACCAATAACTTACAAAGTAACCTACAAAATAGCTGTAAAGGTTTGGTTTGGTGCTGTGGGGCTTTTTGCCTCCCACAACTGCCAGCACAATTGCAGAGATGGCTGGCTGTTTGTGGTGTGGGTGCTAGCAAGAGTGCAAGGGTAGCAAAAAGATGTAATTTAAAGACTTTGCTACTGGTATTTAATGGGCTGTTTTCTAAGGGTGCTTACTGACATCCAGTCTTCTTACAGTGTGCATGCTAAGATCTGCTCCGTTTGTTCGAGCTACCATCACAGCTGTCCACCAGCGCTGATCAGTGTTATCTTTACATGACACTTGTTTCTTCAAAGACTTCTTTGCCTGAGCATTTGTCAATAAAAAAGCACACACAGTGCTCTGCATACTGTGTTTAGTCCCTTCTCTTCTAAACAGCTAAAAAAAGTAGTGTGTGATTAAATTTTATTGTTTTTTTTTTCCTTGGGAGCAGGGAGTGTGGGTTGATTGGTTTCACTTGTTTGTGGAGGTTTTGTTTGTTTTTTGTTGTTATTTTGGTTGTTTGCTTGGGTGGGTTTTTTCTTTGTTTGTTTTCTGTTAGGTCAGATCTGTTTTGCTCCAGGCTTCACTTGTAGAAAAAAGAGTATGGAATGTTAAACACAGAGCATTAAAATCTTGTGCTTGACTGGTTTGGGTAATAACTAAGTGAACTTAGAAGTTTAGATATGTTTCAGTGCTCTTAGATTTGGAGGTGTACAAAGCATAAGCTGCTGGAGGTGCCACCTGAGGTTGCAGAGAAAAGTACGTCTCTTCCTTACCTGGTTGGTGTGATGATAAGTGAACATCAAGAGAGCTTAAAGCCTTAGGCCACATTGACATGTAGGTGATTGTTTGCTACAAGATGTTTTTGAAAAGCTTTAATACACATTCTGAAATACTTTTTATGATCTTATTAGGTCATTGCTTGCAGTGGCAGTCTGCTAAATTGTCCTTCAACTTTGCGCTTGTATCATTCAACCAGAACTAAATTGCACTTTGTACTAGAATAAGATTGATTTGACTGTAAAATTAATGCATGCTTTGTGTAATGCAAAATAGTTATGGAGAGGGCTTTAGAAGAGGGGTCAGTTGAAGAGAGGATCTTGTAGAGCATCAGAATATCATTAACAGAGGAAGAACAAAATAAGAATACATGACTTTCAGGTAGAGATTGATTAAATGCAGTGGGCAGATATTATGACAAGTTAAAAACAATGGTTTATATTTCCAGTTTTTAGATTTGAGTGTTTTTCTGCGTTGAAGATCAAAGAATTAAACTTAACCTATATTTATGTGTTATAATGCTTACCTCAGTTTGTTTTGTTAAAATGATAGGAAACTGGAAGCCAAACCCCAAGGAAATCAGCAGTAGTGTGACCAGCAGGACCAGGGCAGGGATTGTCCCTCTGCACTCAGCACTGGTGAGGCCACATCTCGAATTCTGTGTCCAGTTTTGGGTCCCTCACTGCAGGAAGGACACTGAGGGGCTGGAGTGAGTCCAGAGAAGGGCAGTGGAGCTGGTGAAGAGTCTGGAGCACAAGTCCTGTGGGGCACTGGGGTGTGAGAAAAGGAGGCTCAGGGAAGTCCTTATCACTCTCTGCAACTATCTGGAAGGAGGATGTAGCAAGATGGGGGTTGGCCTCTTCTCCTGAGTAATAGGTGATAGAATGAGAGGAAATGACTTTAAATTGTGTCAGGGAAAGTTTAGATAGGAAAATTTCTTCACTGAAAGGGTTGTCAAACACTGAAAAAAGGTGCCTTAGGGCAATGGTGAGATCACTATCCCTGAAAGTGTTTAAAGAATTGTGGAATTGACAGTTGAGGACATGGTCTAGTGGTGGAGATAGCAGTGTTAGGTCAAAGGTTGAACTTATTGATTTTAGAGGTCTTCTCCAATTTTAATGATTCTGTGATTCTACAAAAAAAGTGAAGTCATGGATTATGTTTTTAAAGGTGTAGTAGCCATCTCCAGATCAGCTGCCTTTATACTGGGTTATTGCCATTAGATGATGAAAAATAAAATAGTTTTTGGTACAGTACTCCTGTGTATTTCTGAAAGAACTTATATTTGTAAGAAAGTCCTGTCGGAGTCACTGTTTTTCTGTATTGGCTGATCCAGCCTATCACCACCAATGCTATTAACTGTAGGAACTACCAAGGAAGTGGTTTTGTGACCACTGATCCTGTATCAGGTTTGCTATCAGATTATCCCCTAATGTAGCTTCGATCAGGCAGCCAAGCTATCACATTTCTTAAGTTAATAAGAGTATGCAATATATCTATCATTTGTGCAAACTTAACTTCTACTGTGGGAGGAAATACAGTAACTATTTGGCATAAAGCCTTCCAAAACAAAATCAACCTGTCAAATCTAAACTGTATCTACTGTCTTGTCAAAGAATGACCTCAGAGTAGGTATTGGAACAATGACTCAACTCTGTAAATTGTGATGTTTTATTTACAGAGGACAATACTACAGAATTATTACCTATTAAAAATAATTTAGTGGTCATATACCATTAGATTTATTTTTCATTTCTCTTGAAACCAAAGGTTTATTTTTTTGAAAACAAGTTTGCTTGTGGTGGGAGAGAAGTTGCCATTTTCTTTTGGAGACTTTTGATTCATAAGATATGGCAGAGTAATGATATTAACAGTCATTCCAGACATTTTAATGCCAAATTCATCCATCCATATGAAAGTTATATATCATTTAATGACATTGTTGGGACATGGAATTCAAAAAGAGAGAGCTTTCTTCCTTTGTGGAAGTAGGAAAATGTAGTATGTTTTAAGTACACTTAGACCCTTAATGTTTTATGAAGAAGTTATTCCATTGGACAGAATCAAATTATTTTAGCTTTTAAAACTTTAGCTTTATTAAGCTTGTCTTTTTAAAATTGGGATTTCTTATCTGATACATTCTTCATAAATTCAGTAGTTTAAAAGAAGATGAATGTATTAGACTGTGCAATTTGGTTTCTTAAACCAAAACACTACAGCCTGCAATTTATTGGGTTTTTTTCTCATTTACTTTATGATCCTTATATGCTTTTTATGTAAAGTTCCAAAAGACTTTAATTGTTTAGTATAAGCACTTCATTTTGCTTTTTCCCCTATAATGCTCTTCTGAATAGGTTAGGAAAAGACAGATTGTGAATGCATTAATTAAAAATGATAAGCAAAACAAGGAATTCATTTAGAGATTTATTTCTGCATTTGCAGATGTATTTCTAGATACATTACTGCTGCTGTAGTTAGAAGTATTTATTTCCATCTCTCTTGTTGAGGTATCTCAGCTTTACTGCTGATTTGCACGGTCCACTCTCCTTGGTTCTTGGCATGGGTGTGTGTAAGTTCATTTTTCTCCCTCAGCCAGTGTGTGGGATCAAAGTGGGACAAGGTGGCTGACATAATGTAGTAGCACATATCCTGAACTGCTACTGCTTATTATCAAAATGCTCCATTTTAGCTGTTTCTGACTCAAAAGCAGTCACATTTGTGCCAATTATTTCAAACCTCTTTAAAAATTTTTAAAATGTGGGTTTTACTTTATGGGAAGTCTTTATAAAAGGCAAATAAAACATTCAGTTTGGTTTGTTCATATTCTGTTTCCATTTTTCTTTGCAATTTACTGTTTAAATCTTTGCTCAATTCATTTTAATGAGAAAGAGGAGAAGGGATCTCAGAGATGATGCAGTTTTTGTTTATTGTGAATTGGTGGCTGAAGAGAGAAGAAGTTAGTGTCCATACTGTGAGGAAAAATACAGAAATCTGTAAATATGAGGTCTATTTTACAGCAGGGGTTTTTGTGGTGGAGGGAGAACCCATCAATAAAAAAGAGAGCTTTTAACTGTGCTCTCATAGAACTTTTCCTGTTAAACTTTTTAATGAGGAAGCTTAGAAATAGCATGTCATTTGTCAAACAGACAAAGACCAATGCTAGGATAGAAGGGAATAAGCCTAATAAGTGTTCAAGATGAATTATTGTATCACATGTATGATCTATTAATAGGGGAGAAGAAAAGAATTAAATGCAACATCTTAATGACTTTCTCTGCTCAGTGGGAATAATCAAGTTGTCAGCTCAAAGTAGTGAGTATGTTGTTTTTATCAGTGTGCTGCATAAAGGGTGAGATATTGGTGCTAAATTTAAAGCAAAAAAGTATGAAAACTTGAATTTTAATGCCTGTTTAAGATGGTTGTTTATCTAGCCCGTTAAAATGTCATAGGTATCTTGTATGAGCTTTGTTAGAATCAAACCTTGTGGTTGGCTGGGAAGTAATCTAGACTTAGAAAACCAGGCATGAAGAAAATTAGTTGAGTTTTGCCCAGAGCCCATGAAAATTAGGTCATTTTTTAACATTTATGTGTAGTTATTTACTTCATATAATTATTCTAACTGTGAAGCTTCAAAAAAATTAATTAGGAAATCCTGATGTAAAGCAATAGGTTCTGATGTATTTTTGTAGTGGTGGTGATGTTGTCTTTTTAAAATTGGGATAATAAGGTGAATAAAGTATTCTAGATATTTCCGCATAAGGGTTTTGTTTGTTTATTTGCTTGGTTTACTACATGATGATTATGTAATCCAAAATTCAACTACCATTTCTTTTCTACACCCTCACCTTTTTAATTATGGAGAAGCAGGGTTTATTTCTAGTGCTGGGAAGCTCTAGTCTCAACCAGAGCACTGTAATATCGAGTGCTGCACAGTTGTGAAAGGATTTCAAAGGACAGGGGAGTTAGGCTTGCAGTAGTCCAGGCTTTCTCTGCAGGGAATGCAGAGAGAGGTGAAATGATCAAAATAACAGACTGGTTCTTCACAGCACCATGCTGAACTAATACATGCAGTGAAATATGCTTTTTCAGCCTCACAGTAATTAAAATAAAAGGATATTAGCTTGGATGAATTTTGCCTGTGTGAATAGATGCGACATATTTCTAATGGCATGCAGAAAAAATTGGCATGTTTTCTGTATAGTCTTGCCAAAGTGTATGAGAACCCAGAGAAAACTAAATGAAAAACAGTCTCTAGGTTTGCAGTCAGATTGTGCTAGTATGCACACTCAGAAAGTAGGCATTAGGAATAGCGTTGCTAGTCAGGTCAAGAACTTTGTTTTTACCACCCTAAGTTTCAGCTGAAGGCAGTGTCCAAGAAACAGCTAAAATTGGAATTGAAGGCAGTTCTCAGGTGGGGGGACAAACCTGTGAGTCATCAGCACAGAGATAGATGGTGGCTGAATTTGTGTTGGCAAGTGCTGGATCTCTGAGGATACAGGAGGAGAGGACTGGTAAAAAAGCTCAGGGATGGTGGTGTACAAGGCTCCGACAGGAACTTTGATGAAAAATACTACTTGAAGGTTAAATGAACAGCTAGAAACATACTGGAGCAAAATGAATGCTGTGTTTTATTTTCATTTGTAGGTTGTTTAGTTTTACTTTTGTTTTCTACTGAATATAAAATACTGAATCTAAGGCTAGAGAAAATTCAGTTCCTCAGAATTTTGCATGTTTTCTTTTTTCTTTTTCAAAAAAAGAGCTCAGTCCTCTTTAAAATAGAGCTGGTATGACACAGACCATAATGCATTGTTAAACAAATGTAATAAATGTTGGTGCGATATTTATGTGGCATTATAGCATCAGGATTTACTGGGTTATTATTGAAATAACCCAGTAAATATTTGTGGTATCAAAGATGGAATACCAACATAACATGCACAAGTGAAATCTGTTTAAAAAAATCCAGATATCCAGATAATTTTTTTTATGTTCTACTTTCTCTGTTTTGTTCCCTCTGAAGCTAAGGCAAAACCAGTTTAGTTTCACAGCTTGCGTGAACAAGCTGTGATAGATTTTGTGTTTGTATTTTTCTGAAATATACATACAGAAAGATGCAAAGTTCCTTTAAGAGAGTAGAACTAAGTGTTCTCTTTTCTATGTCTTTGAAATCTAAAGATCATCAGATAAAAAAGAGCTTTTGCATTTTTCTATTGTATTTTTTAAGTACCCGAATGGTTTCAGAGTGCAGGAGAGATGAGTCGATTCTTAATAAACAGTTTTAAGGTAGTGGTTCATCCGGAGCTCTGGGGAGAGTTTCAGAATATTAGGTGGTATTGACCTACCTGCAATGTTTGCTCTAAAAAGGTGGGTTCGTGGTCAAAGGCTTTTCCCCTTGTCCCCTGAATTTTGGCTACTGTGGAGAACGGACATAAGATTTACCAGGAGAGTCTCATCAGACCTGTTCTTATGAGTTGTCTCCTCCCTAGTAGCTATGTAAAGCTGCGTGGAGGCTTGAGCTGTATTTGATGACTCAGGCCAGAATATCCTCCTACCTCTTCATGGCTGTGTTGCTGCTGGTGAGCTGAGAGTCTCTCTGGAGGCTGTGGGGTGGCTGGGGGTGTACCAGAGTCCTCTGGGAGTTAGAATTCCTTGGTGGAGACGGGGATAGTTTGGCTGGACATAGCATTGTCAGAGCATTGGCATCATGAGAAGTTGTATTTTTTAATTTATTTCGTAAAAATGCGTATGAGACTGCTACACTTGAGGAGAGCTGAAAACTGCAGTGCAGGACCCAAGGTCAAATTGGAGAATGCTGGTAGGCTGTTCTTGTGTGATTGTTGGAGAGGTCATGATAAGGGTTGTTATTAGAATGAAGGAAAAGAGAATTAAGTACATAAGTACTAAAACATTCTAGAGATGTTTCTCTTAGTAAAACATTTATTTGTTTGTTTGTTTGGTTTTTAGTTCAAGCAGTATGTTTTTGGCAGCAGAGAACTGGAAGACTGGTTGATTGACATGCTAAAATGGAGTATTTACCAGTGCAGGTAAGACATTCTTTGAACGTCTTTTTGCAGCTTTGTTTCTCAGCGTTGTTTTGCAGCTCCGAGTGCAAATAGCTAGATTAATGGCAGTGTTACACAATCATTTTTCTGAAAACAAAGCTGGTTTAGGAGGTGTCTGTATTTTCAGTTCGCTCTCAGGTGCTCTGATGCAGCTGCTGTAAAGTAGCACTAAAATGATCGATTTAGAAAAAAAGTATCAGAAACAAGAAACAAAAGAAATTTCTTTTTTTCCTTCAAACAAACCTTAAATATATGCTATCCTGTGATCGACTTTGTATTGTGGCCTCAGGAAAGATTAGTTTGGATAACTTAAGAAGTGGTGAGGTGATGTGGGGACAGCATGGACCAGACAGGATATATAGGAGATTTTCCAACTTAGGAAAATATGTAAACCCTCAGAAGTATGAAGGAAAAGTTTGGCCCTCAGTGTAGATCAAGTGGCTTTAACTAACATTTTAACTATTGGAGATGTTAAGTCTCAGTGCTCTGAATGCTTTTGAATATTGAAATGCTGTTTTGATTATAAAAGTTAAGTAGGTACCAAAAGTTTAGAAGCCCCTCTATTCTAATTTGTGTATTAAGGTATTGTTGTATATTATCACATGTTCTGATATGGGTTTCTATGTTGCATTAAACTCCATTTCTCATGTAGAGAGCTCCTACTGAAGGATTCTTTTGTTTCTTAATGCAGTTTAATATCTTGATTTCCAAGTGCTAATGGTGTGCTTTAAAATACAGCAATAAACTCATTAAGTATTAAAATGCATTGTGGACTTCTGTTGTAGATGAAGTTTGTGAAGTGCAGCTGTAAATTTGAGAGGAATCTATACAACAAATACCTCTATATGAGTTCAGGTTTTTTTGTTGGCTTTTTTATGATTAGTGTACAAGCTTAAGACATTGACCAAGTTGAGTTTCTACTTTAAAATATTTATCCACTGCATAAAACTTTCTATTGTGTAGTCCACAGAACTGTAACTGTTCTATACTAAGTGTTTTCCTTTGCACTGGTATGAAAGACTTTGGCAGGAAAGTAGTGATGTGGTTTATGTCAGCCCAGGGCAGTGAACGTTCCCCTTTTTCCAGCTTAAGGTGCACATGGAACAAGCTGATGCTCAGCAAAGAAAAAGCTGTTCTCACTGCTCAGCTGGGTACCTGTGGCAGCACACAGCACTGCTTGCTGGATGTGCTGTGTTGTGAACTCTGCCACAGTATTTCTTACTGGTTTTGCAGTTGGTACTGGAGCAAGGCATAGACACTGTTTTTCCAAATACTGTTTGTAGTTGAGCAAGAGCTGTGTTACTGGATTAAAATGCACGATGTTGTGTCATGCAGGCCTGTGGTTGCTGGACTCTGTGTCAGTCTGCAGGGAAAAATTGCCTGCCAAGCAATTTTTAGTAGGCTGTTTGGGAGAGCTAAGTAAGCTCGATAGAGAAGGAAAGGAGGGAGTGGCCCCAGCTAGAGCCATATTATACACAGTAGGAATACCACAGCTTCACTGGACAGCCCTTTTGGCAGTCATGCAAGATGTGGCTCTCTTAAATTTTTTTTGTTGAATTAACTCATTCATAAAATGGACCTTTGATTTTACCTAACTGGACTGTTCTGGGTTGTTCTGGGCTTTCCTCCTGGGGACTTGAGGGACCCTGATCGTGGCCAACAGCAAGCACAGGAAGAGTCTTCTCAGTGGAGGCAAACGGTTCAGGGAGTTAGCACCTCTCATTGTGCTGGGAAGCCAGAGCCTTGTTGTGTCTTCCTCTCTTGAGAATGTAGTTTCATCCAAGTGCCAGCTGGGTGAGACTGCCCCATGGCATCCTTACTTTGTCCTTTTTTCTTTTCCTTGAATGCTTTAAAGTGGCTTCCTTCTGAGGTACTGGTCAGTTTCATGCAGAGTGCACTGGGTTTGCTGCCGAGCTGCCAAGGGTCACTGTGGGTCTGGGATCTCTGCTCTGTGTCAGCTCAGGTTTCATTTGCAGAAGATACTCTTGCATTTTGGTGGGTGATGCCCATGTGATAATGCAGTATTGCAGCCCCAGAGAATTACAGTGCAGAACATTTTGGTTCTAGCTTGAAAGACCACAGAGGACATCCCTATACAATACTATAGACAAAGCAGTAGAAGAGGGAATTGCTGCAAAGCCCTGCCAATCTTAAAACTTCAAACTGTAGTAAAACTTATTGCATCATTCAATTAGTCTCTTGAAGTCCTGTGATTGAATGATGACAAGATTTTTAGACAAGCTGGGTTAATAGCATCATCTAGATGCTGTAGTTTTGATCTTGCAGTGGAGGCCCTTGATCCGATTTCTTCATGTTGTCCTAATGCAGCAAAATTCCTCTTCCCCTGTCCCCTGTTACATCAATAATGTACTGTTCCCATGTTTTTGTAAAGTGTGTTCAGAGTCCCTGTATTGGCTGTTAAACCAAGGTCAGAATTAACATCTTGTTTAGAGTTTAAAATCTACACCTGTGTTACAGAGCTCGGAGTCTTTCAGCTCCTGTAGCCTGAGTACAGAAAGGGAAATCTTATCCCAGTTGTATTCTAAGACAATTTAGTTGGTAGGCTAGAGGTTGTGCCCCTAAAGGTAACTTTGCTTTCAGCTGACCAGTACCTTCTGCAATCATGACTTTTTTTTGTCACCTACTTTGTTTCAGTCTCAGTACTGCCTGCTACTTCACAAAGACCCAAAGGCATGTTCAAAATTTTAGAAACAATCCCATAGTCCATTCAAGCTCTAGACAATGTCTACTGCTTCTACATCAGAGCCAGAAAAATTGACTAATGTGCGTGGAGTACAACCTGCTCAAGATTTTTTTTTTTGTTTGCTTAGTCCTCAAACCAGACAGTGCTTGCAGAAACCGGGAAGTTTGAAGACAAGTGTGCAGAAAATGTAGTCTGTTTCATTAATCTAGTTTACAGTGTTGAAGGAAAACCAGCAGAATTTAGTAAAATCTGTAGGATTTTAATTTAGGTATCAGCAGGTAGTTGTAAATTAGCAGGAATTTGCTAGTCTGTGGCTCTGAAGATGACAGTGAGAATTATCACTTTACTACCAAAAAAAAAAAAAATTGACTAAAAATAGGCGTATTGCCTTCCTTAACTCCTGCCTTGCCCTGGAATCTCTCAGTCTAAAGCATAACATGACCTGGTCAGATATTTTCTCTTTACTGTTTGGCTACACTGTAATTCAGCTGTTGCTGCCCTAATGCCAGAGTTGAGGCTCTGCTGCCTGCATGGTCATTCTGCACCAGTGAGGGCTGGAAGCAGCCCATGCTCTTTTTCTCCTTGTCAGAGAGCATTTTTCCCTCTCCAGCCAAGAACCAGAGCAGAGCTGCAGTATGTGGGTATCAGTAAGTGCCAGGATTGTATTATGCTGACTGTGTTGACTCTGTGTTGTGATGCTTCTCTGATAACGCTTGATTCCTCCCCAAGAAAGGAAGAAGTTACTGTGAGCTGGATTTGGTATATCCTATATTCTTGTTTACCTCAGGGCCTGCATATTTAAAGAAGCTGTACAAAACTGTGTGTAAGCATTGTCCTTTATAGGACCAGATGGGCATTATCCCCAGTTTGTGTTCTAAATAGTTTGTTTTCTCTTTGTTTTCAGTAACTAAGGTGCTGACAAGTTTTGACTTCTTCATCCTCATAAACATGAGTGAAGTTCAGGCGATGGTAGAATTCTCCGTGGAGCTCCACAAGTTCTTCAATGTGGATTTGTTTCAAAGAGGGTAGGTAGCATATTCTTTCAAACTTTACTCTGTTGGATGGCTGATGTTGGAAAGATCTTAATGGATACTCTGCTATGTAGTGTTACTTCATGTGTTACTGACTATTTTTATAGTGATTTTAATCTTTTTTATTCTGTGTTGGAAAGTTATGTTCTTTCTAGGATTTAAAATTAAATATTAATTTTTTTTTCTTAAAACTTAAGTTGTAATATAATCTCTTTTGTCTAATTGGAGATGAGGGAAAACATGTAGATATGGAGAGTACATTATGTTCTTACCCAAGTCTTTATTCTTGCATGTCTTAATTTCTTTGAAAAACAATAGGTATTTCTCTTCAATATTTTAAAAATGGTCTTGCCCCAGGTAGCCTATCATTTATTAGTTTGGCAGTAGGGAATTTCACCAGCCTCTCTCCTCTCACTGTGCTGTGCCTCCAGTTACACAGGACTCCGTGCAGCCTCTTCAGACTCTCCTGACCTCCTCTTACTCCACCTTATCTCTGTAGAAGTCTTTTTCACATTCATTTGATATTATGTTACTGTCCTAGATTACTTTCTAAGGTCCTTGTTTCCCATGGCTATGCAGGAAATTATCCTTTGTAGCTTATTTTGGAGCTTTTAAAGATTATTGGTCTTTCAGTGTTGTGGAACATTAGCCTTCTGTCAATCTTCAATTAAACTACAGTAAAAATGCAGGTCTAGGCTGTGTAGTGTTTGCAGAGATGGAACAAGGTATATCAGTGTTGATTTATGATAACTGCTTTTTCCAAAACTCTGTAGAGTAACTTTCCTCAGAAACAATTTAGTGATAAGAAAATACATTTGTGTTTTTAGCCTTGTCTTAGTTAAAGACAGGTTTGTGTGAGAGAGAATATTGCTTTCAGTAAGGTTAGGGTTTTGGTTTTTTTTGACAGAAGTAATGACCTATTATATTTGCTACTATATGCAATCAAAGTTTATACAACAAACTATCTCCTTTTAAGGGAAAATTGTAATTTCACTCTTCATTGGAAGAAAAGGATTAAGGAAGGCTTAAGAAGTCTGGGAAAACACTGAGAATATTCTAATTACTTCAACAAAAAAGCACAGTCTTTTGAACTGTGGCCTTTTTTAATCTCTGAAATCAGTGGGTAAGAAGAGGGTAGAACATGGCAGCATATTTATTCTATTAGAGAACATGAAGAGAAGAAAGTGTTTTAGTTTTCTTAACCTTACAATTCAAATGGTTCCTCAGAAAGGTAGTTGAGAAGCAAAGCACAGCAATATAATTACCAGTGCTTTGCCTGGCATATTTCTTTTTAGCTTACTCTTGCAGTAAGCTAAAAGGCAGTAAATTCACAGGGCAAGTTCAGAGAGGTGGAATGCTGACATAATGAGAAAAGTGACGTGAGGAGATATGACTTCTCTGGTTTCAAGCTGAAGCTTTAACTCTGGGCACGTTCCTATGGAAATTAATGTCAGGAAGAGAGAATTTCCAGAATAATTTGACAGACCGAGAAATGTGACTGTTGCAATAAATTCAATTTAGGTAGGTTCCAGTATTTTTCTAGGAAATTGTGTTTATTTGAGACAGGATGTAATACTTCTCTTGCTGGAGGAGCTCTTGGATAATGGATTGACTGAGCAAAAAAGGCAATTTTTAGTTTCATTGTTAGCCTCCTAGTTTTTAGCTACCACTGTGTTCAGCATGGCTTGTCTCACCAAAATGAAGTACAGAATTGATTGTATTGTGTGCATTCAAGCCTTCCAGGCGTGGCATGCTTATCTCATGGAGTTGGAAACATCGTGACCTTCTGAACCGTGTAGAATGAAATGTCAGCAATTGCAAGCAGTCATATCAAGTTCCTTCTTAAAACTTTTATCCAAAGTATGTCTGCAGAGTGAGTCCAGATTCTCACTCATTTGATTACTAGAGAAATTTAATTACTTTACAGCTTTGTCTTGTATTTTGAATCACTCTGTCAGTCTGAAAGTTCACCCTTATGTGTTTTAGATGTCAGTCTTTTGTCCCTTTTATTAAATATGAACTCACATGAGTTTGGTCATTGGAATTTGTGGCACATTCCCCATCCACCCGTCCTTTTCAGTAGAGTCCACATACCCTAATATCCAGTCAAAACTATTTTACTCCCTTCCAGCTTTTATTACTATTTGAAGAAACCTACCAACTCTTGCATCCAACTGTATCATATTTTCTTGGATCTGTATCTATAGTGGCACCACAGTTGCCAGAAGCACTTATGGCTGTATTTACACTAATAATTAAATTTGGTATTTAAGGAATTAATTACTAAAAGCAGTGTTGATGTCCCTACATCTGTGTGGTTCCAGGGTGACTTCAGACTAGATTTTAACCTGATCTTCTGGTCCAGATGTTATCTATCATCAGTGTAATTTGAAGTTGTTTGTATCAGTAGTTGGTTCAGACCTTTTTGTGCCCCCAGGGGTTGAAGTGCATTTTGTGACAGGTAGATCAGAATAGTTCAGCTTCCTTAGGACACATCTAGGTTCTATGACTGGAAAGCTCTCAGTTAACTGAACCAGCATGCAGCAAACTGGGGTTATTGGGGAAAGTGCCTCAAAACCACTCTGTTGATCTAAATTGGTCTAAATAGTCCAGACTGAGCCAAAATTTCTTGTAGTGTTTTACTCAAGATTGTATTTATGTGAGGGCTTGCAACTATATTATTCTCCTAAGTGACTCTTTACTTTTAGATAATTGTTATTATTCCAAGAAGGGGTAACAGGCAGTGCAGACATCCCTATGTGTCCAGTACAGCTATTTTGTTATGTGTTCTTATAACTGTGCCATTTGCTCTAAACCCAGCTTGTTTCAGGTGGCTCCATTGGTTTATTTTTATCTGTTATTACATTCAAATAAGGCTTCACACAATTTTTGTTTTGAGCTAGTGAGATGAGATGATAGGAATTTTTGCCTAGTGATAGATGTGCAGGTATTGTGTGACAAAATGAATTAAAGAAATTTATTTGTTTGGGACCTGTGAGAGTGATAGTCTGAGATAGTGAAGTTTTAGGCTGTTTTGTCATCTTAAGTCATATAAGTTCCAGTAAGGTGTGGGCTCATAGTAGTGATCTTCTATGAAGACAGAGGAAACACAACACAGCTTCACTGCAGAAGTGGAGAATGAGTTGAATGGAAAATTGGTTGGATGATTCAGCTTAAAGAGTTGTGGTCAGTGGAGATAAGTCCAACCTAAAGCTGGTGGCACCTCCCATGGACTGACACTGGGTCAGTAGTCTCAGCAATTTTCCACAGAATCATGGAATGACTTAGGATGGAAGGGGCATTAAAGATCATCCAGTACCAACCCTTCCTGCCATGGGGACAGCCTTCCTTTAGACCAGGTTAGAGCCCCACCCAACCTGGCCTTGAACACTCTCAGGGCTGGGGTGAGCACAGCTTCTCTGATCAAGATAGCCTGTTGCAGTGCCTTGCCTTTCTCTGACTAAGAGAATTTCTTCCTAATGTCTCAACTAACCCTCTTTTGGCTTAAAGCTGTTCAAATTCAAAGACTTTGCTGTAAGATCAGGTTGCTTACCCCCTTATTTACATATGTTTTGTATGTGTCAGCATACATATGTGTCCTGAACTGAGATATAAATGTGTTCAGAATGTCTGATTCCAAACAGCTGGTTACTGAAAGTTCCTCAGTACTTTGTAGTGCTCAGTTAAGTTCCTATGTTCCACCATGGGATGGTGGATCCTGATGTCTGACTTGGGACAGTTACACCTTCTCTGTACGTAGGGAGAAGTGTTTCCTGGTAACTCTCACTTGTGAGAAGATGAGGTTTTCATTTCCCTGAAGCTGTGTATTGCTTTTATACCTGTAAATGGCAACTCTAATGAGCTAAAAAGCCTTAGCTACTAGCTTGTAGTTTAGCATAGTTCACACATTGCTGCAAAATCTGCTTTGAAAACAACTTTCATCTACATTTTCCCCATCTCTGTGCATTCTTATAATCCCAGTGTTAAATTCTTACTCTGTCACTGGTCTTTTTTTCACTTTGTTAGTAATATGCATGCACACACAATTGGCCAAAGCAGGATTTAAAATACTTTCAATAGTAATGTTTCTATGTGTTGTGCCTTTTTTCTTTTGATGCCGTTTTGATTTGCAAGGTACAATACCTGCAGTTTCATTGTGGGTTTCAGAAAAAAGAACTTCCTTATGGTTTTTTTGGCAGTGTAAATTTGTTGTTTCATAAACTATGAGAAGAGGAGGTAACAGTAGCTACTTATTGCATATTTACTGCTTAGTATGTCTTAGTTTTCTCTTATTTGACTTTGTTTTGGGTTAAAAAATTCTTCCAAAACCACATGAAGAACTTACATTGGTAATGTAAGTCTACCACACTTCTTTAAAGTCTTTTTTGCTTTTAACTGTTGGGTAACAGATGGAAGAATAATACTAAATGCCTTCCACAGGAGAGACTTTGGCAGATTCTAACCTAAAACATATTTTTGGAGATGTATCATGTCTGAAAGGTTATTGGTAAGATTATAGCATAAGTTGCTTGTGAACCTAAATCCTATTAAAAGGAAAAGGAATTTAAGCTTCAGAGACTACTGAAAATTTAACCTTTTGAATTCTTCTGTTTCATAGATTCACGTTTTTCCATGTGTAGATACTTACTGATGTGTCTGAGCAGCATTGACAGTTTATGCTTCCATGCATGTGGTTATGTAATGTAGCTTAAAAGAAAATAACACTGAATCAGAAATTCAATGAATCTTATTATGATTACTCAGTAATGTCATAAAAAATAATGCAATATATGAAAACTTTTATTGTTTTATGGATCCAGTGAGTTGCCTACATTAATTTTAAAATTTTTAACAGGAAATTGAAATTCAAAATGTATGCTTCCAGCAAGACTGCTATTATTCCTCCTGACTATATCAGAAATGAAAAGGTTTTGACCTTAAATGAAGAAGTAGCCCTTGCTAATGGTTTGTGTTGCTAATAACAAACTCTTGATGGACAAGGAACATTCAGGTTCACCTGTTTGGTTTTCTTTTTAATTCATACAGCTCAGACATACTTTTACTTTCAAACTACATTTCTGCATGACATGTTTTTCTAGAAATAAGTGTTATGAATTGCCTTCTGACAGGATAGCTTATCTTTTGAAGTATTGTACTGTGATCTTTACTTAATGTAATGCATCTTTACAAAGAGAGAAGAAAGCTGTCAAATTTGTCTAACAGTAGTAAGATGAGCTCTGCTCTTCAGCTTATGGTTTTACAGTAATACAAACAGCAATTACACAGGTTTAAGATTTGGAGGGCTAGGCTGTAAGCTCAAGGGAATAGTCTGTCTAGGAAAAAATACGCAAATATTTTTGGTCTTGGGGTATTTTTGTTGTTGCTTTGTTATTTTATCTTTTTTTCCAAGTGAATCAGTTTCTAATTCTAGTTCATCAGTGGTTGCGCACACACAGGTCCTGCTTGCTCTGGGGCTAGAAAGGGTAAGACTGGGAATGAGCAGTGGGGAAGTCTTTTCTAATTGCCTTTGCTACAGAAGTTGAAACTTAGTATCACAAATAATCCTATTAGCCCCTTATACAGGATGTTTGAGACACCAATGTCATGGTCTGGCCCCAAAGGGCAGTTAGAATTTAAAAGACAGAATCTTGTCTTCTAAAATATGAAGTGTTACATTTTTTGAAAATAGGAGTTAGAAAAGTAAGTGGAAAACTGAGCACTGTTTGCCTTGAATTAGCTGAGAAATTAAGGTGTTGGAGCACACCGAGTGGAACTGAAGACATGGGGAGGTTGTTTTGCTTGTCTT
Source organism: Thryothorus ludovicianus (assembly GCA_013397245.1). Lineage (NCBI taxonomy): Eukaryota > Metazoa > Chordata > Aves > Passeriformes > Certhiidae > Thryothorus > Thryothorus ludovicianus. Next base: position 146,112 of record VZTB01010579.1, read on the forward strand.
CTTCAGCTATCTGACATGCAGTGCTTGTATTAGGAGACTTCCAGCCACACAGGGAAACTTGTCTGGGGGTCACTTACAGCCTACTTTTAAATCCTCCTCCCGTTTCTTCTCCATGATAATTTCTAGAAGATTATAGTTCAACTTAAGAAACTAAATGAGATCCTGGTGCTGTGCTTTTTAGCTACATATTCTGACCCATAAAGATGGTTGTACAGTTGCTTGCTTCTTCAGTTATTATTCACAGAGGTATAGCTAACAGTTGGTAGTTGTAGTTGTCCTGAGGGTGTGGGTTTTTTCCTGCATCCCCCATATTCCAAAAATATTACTTCAATGTTTTGTAATGTTCATGACTAGTCATTGCATCTTCAACACTTCTCAGATATGGGGTACACATTTCAAATCAACTGAATTTTATTCAGATTTTTGCCCTTATGCTTAAGTAGTACTTTTGGACATTTTAAAAATAACTTTTGCAAGTGGAATTATGATTTTGCAATGGAAAACACTTTCTCAACTCAGAATTAAAGCTGCCTAATGGCATCCCATCTCCTCCAGGCATTCAATTTGGCAAAATTCCATTTCCTAAGGACAAAAAGATATAAAGCTCAGATGCCTAGTTATACCATCTTGCTGCCTTTCTGGACCTGACAGTGTAGGTAGACACAGCTCTTTGGTGTGACAGTGATATGGCATAATTTGCTGTCCTTTGAGTCTGCTTTTGGGGGAATCTGTGTAATTTGTTCTTTCTTCATGCAATTGAAGAAAGAGGGTTGTATGTAACACCAGGTACCATTTCACACTGCAAAGTAATTGTACCTCAGCATGCCTTGCCATGAAGCCTGTCAGGAGAAACATGATCAATGAGTTTAGTTTAGTGAGGGAGTAAAAGACAGTGTAAGACAGGAATAAGTATAAAAGGATTTTGTCTGGAGAAGACTCATTCTTTGATTCTGTAGAACAGATAGTTATCAGCTGTGTATAACATGAGGGTAGCATGGGCATAGGTGTAAACTGAAGGCATCACAATAGTTTTTTCTTGAGTATACATCATCTTTTTGTAAATTGAGTTTTAATGAGTTCACTATTCTGGAGTGGCATGTGACAGCAGTAACAGTTTTAACTTTGCATTGAATACATATTTAGTCACTAAAATTGTTATTTTTGAGATTCTTTCAAGTGTTAGAACCCTTATGTGCAGAAGCTTGTAGCTTGTGCATAGTCTTAACAGTTTCAGACCTGATGCTGTGAGATGGTAGCAAAAACCAGAAAAATATGTCATTCATAGATGTTTTGCCTTTTTTATGTGTGGTTGGTTAATATACGTAATAATTACAGCAGAAATATGAATCTTTAAGTTAGTTTACACAGCTGTTTGAGGGAAGGGAGAGAGAAAGATGCTCATCCTGTGTTTCAAGGTCTTGACTGCCTCACAATATAGCAGGAGTTTCTGGATTGGTGTCTTTTTGTGCCTCTTTTGCTGCTCAGACAAGCTGACAATGCCTTTATGTATACCTCTATCTGTGATCACAAACAGCACTGTACTGGATCATCACAAACTGCAGAGCATATAGCTTTTTTGGAATAGGGAACCAGGCTCAGTCCCACCATCAAATGCAGGCTCAGACTCGCTGCCTCCACTTTAATCAGGTGTTTGCTTCAAAATCTCTTGCTCTTTTACTTCTTATGCTTCCTGGCAGTTACTCCACATAAAGTAACTCATCAGATTTTTGAATATTTTTTTAACCTTATTTCATCCCACTCCACTTGTTCGCCCTTTCCCGGATTCTGACTCATACTGGTCATGGGGGAAGAAGCTTAAAATACCTCCAATACCTCTAGACTGGACCACCATGTTCATGCTTATGCATACATAACTTTCTTTGTTGATTTGCAAAGTTTTTATATAAAGCAATTGCTGTATAAATTTGTCTTGTATTTTCTCCAAAAATATGATGAATACCTTAGATTAAGTGATCAAGACCTCTGCTGCTAATCATTTTCTATATTCATGTACTTTTACTGCAAGAAGTAGCATCCAAGCTATTGGAGGTGATCAGACTGGGGAGAAAAAAAAGAACTGTGTTTTTCACTTGTGCATTTTTCTTTGATGTGGATGGTTATGCCTGGGTTTTTTTCTAGTGAGGGGAGAGGGTAAGAGAGTATACCCAGCACGGCCCCACTGTTGATGCCATGAGCCCAAATCTGGTGTGAAAAAGCATTCTCATCTATGCGTTTATAGTTGGCCTGAGCATGTAACTGCCAAAAGGTGCATGTTTTCTCCTGTTTTGTTTGCTCCTGCAGTCAGGTCAGAAAGATGGGCTTGCTTTTGATAGCAGGGTAGTCAGAGAGTTGGGTTAAGCTGGCAGGAGCACAGGCTAATATTGTAGATCTTACAGGTATGGAGATCTGTTGGATAGCAGCTGCCTGAGCAGTGTGATCCTGCATCTGGTGCTTCCTGTGTGCCTGCAGTCATGCTCTTTTACCTTATGGTTGGTCAGCTCAACGTGGTAAGCAAGCAGAACAAAACTGGCAAAATCAGAATCATTCTGGGTTATATTTTTAAAAATCTCCTGAGTCCCCATCAGCATCAGATATTCTGTCAGTGGTGGTGCAAAAGGAGTATGAAGTACACAGGAGGAATGAGATGCCTCCTTCTGTCACCCACCAGCTTTTGTGTTGGTTTAACTGTGTTGATAATCCTGGACTGCCTCTTGGGAGATATGTCCATAAAAGTTCCAGCCTCTGTGTTAGGAAGATGTCTCTGGAACAGGAGACGTCATTATGTCAGTATGATCTGCTCAATGAGAGCAGCCCAGAGGTAAGTATGTTTTGAAACAAAACCTCTGTTTGAACTTTTGTATTCATCTCAGTTGGCATCCCTGCCCCTAGGATAGTTATGACAGATGTCAGGTATGTCAGTTCTAATTTCCCCAAGCCCTCATGTGGAGATACAGAGCTGGCCTGGCAGTGCCAGTTTGCAGTTTCCACCTCCCTTGTTGCCGGCAGTTTTGTGCTGCTGCAGTGCCCTGCCCCGTGGGTTGTGCTGCCTGAGCTGCTGGATCTCACCAGTGTCCAGAACTGCTCTGCAAGTGGTGCATTGGTGTAACTGAGAAAGGTGTCAAATGTCTTGCAGGGGCAAGAGTTGAGTGCCGGGGAGGACAGGACAGAGGAGAAGGGATAAACAGAATTCCTGAAACTTTGTTTCTTGCAGAAGTCCTTATATTATAAAAGTACAGTCTACATTCCAGGACATTATTCTTTACATTCCCTTACTATAAGGAAGGAAAGGGTTTCCCAGATGCCAGCTTGCTTGACTGGCACAGAGGAGGAATCAGGTTATTGCAGAAGTCAGAGAGATCCAGCTCTGGTACTTGGCAGAGAAAGGGCTTCTAATCACCTCCAGAATGCCAAGTCCCTTTGTGTAGGTCGGCTTGAAAGGGGGGAGGAGGAGATGATGGAAAGGCATCCAGAGCAGCAGAAACCCTCAGCGTCCAACTCTGCAAGGAGAAGTCAGACTCTTCTTCAGTGAATTTTGCAGATCCCAGCTTAGAGGGAGCTGTAGTGGGAGGTCAGCCTCATAAGGGGAACAATACAAGTTCGATACCCAGATGCATGGAAAGTTTGATGCTCCTCAGTGTATGTAGAAAGTAAATCATACAATCGCCTTGATGACCATCTCTGCCCTTCTGTCATATGGTTAGTGCTTCTTCTATGGAGTTTTTCTGTTTTCCTGATCATATTCTTCTCATAGTAATTTTGCATGCCTTCCTTTCAGCAATTTGTTTCCTACCTTTCCTGAATACATTCCTACGTAAAATTGAGTTCAAAATATTTTGGATACCATTTGAGATTTTCTGTGGTGCTTGTTACAGTTTTCTCAAAACAGAAGCCTTTGAGAAATGTAGACTTTGGAAAAACAATATTTTTTTTGCTTGCTTGTTTTATTTTTTAACTTGTTGAGCATGTTGAGCAGGTACTGTGTGTTTTCAGGGTATCCAGCTTGTGGAAACTGGCAAGAGAAAAAGGGATTTGGCTACTTAGTGAGTTTGTTCTCCTGTAATTTGTTTCATTTTTTTTAAACTGGCATCAGAAGTTTAATTCTTGTGAGTGTACTGGATAGGGTAGGTCTTAGGAGATGGAAGATACTGTTGCTGTAGGACATGGCTCTATCATGTCAAAAAGTCTGTTCAAGAACAGTAACTTTTCTTTTTTATGAAGGGGAAAGAAGTGGAGCTTTTGCTTTCCAATCTTGAATGTTCACTTTACTCTTTGACATTCATAAGCTTTTAGGATCATCATAATTTAGAAAAACAGGTCTTAACTTATTCTACTAACTTTTCATTACTTGCTTGTGACATTGTTCTGGTCATATTCTCTGACATTATTTCTGAAGATTTAATTTCTTGAGATTTATGATGTTAATAATAAATGTAAGAGTACAGTCTGCACCCAGGAGTTCTGCTTCTCAGTGGTCCTGGAGTTAAAACTCTTGAAGCTAAGGAAAAATTTATTTACTGGAGGTGGCAGTATGATTTCATATAATTTCTGAGTGTGGAGCCCCACCACTAGCTCAGCCTGTCCTAAGCCCATGTCATGTCACTAAAGGGAACACTTTCTCCCCAGCTGTGTGATCCTGCCTTCTGTAATTGCCCCTACTGGGTTCTTTTTTTCCCTTTCCAGGTGGATGAGCATGTTGGTTTGTTTTACCATACAGTTGATGGACCATCAAAACTTATCTGAGGAAGGATAAAAATATGTAGAAGAGGTTTTGGTCTACAAAATGCTCCTACCTGAGACAGTACTGGCTTAAGGTGATTTAAACGAATTATGAAAATGTGCCTTGCTTCAAGTTAAAAAAGATAGACACCTCTGTATCTGAGAGATTTATTTCTTAGTGTGCTATGAACACCTCAGAGAAGTATGTTACATTCGATACTACAGTGTTTCAATTTTAAAAATGAATGACAGGAGCTAATGTGACTAACATGAATGGCAGCTTACTACGGGGGAAAAGATGAAGATGTTGGTAAGGGATGAAATTGATGACCTACCTTTCTTTGATGCATCTTATGTAAGATATGGTAGTTCACATGGGCTCTTTCATCATTATTTATTGGAACAGTTTTCTTTGTGGTACCTGATTTTCCATCTCTGGTTAAATGTTTGATATTTACTATTAAAACAGAGATTGACTTTCATTAAAATAAGGTGCAAAGTGAATTGTCTGTTTACTGACAGATGAGAGGAACAGAATTGCACAGCTGCAAAACTTACAAGATTTGAAAGACTAGTGAATGCCAGAAAATGAGTTGTCTTCTGGTCTCCCATCTGTTGTGTTTGCTAAACTTCTATTTCAAAATTAGCATATTAATGATATGTCATAGTAGAATCTGATGCCTGTTCGCAAGGGCTGAAGCTTGTAAAATTGTGACCCTGTATACCAGGAAAACCTAACTGAAAAGTTCCAAGCCACAAAATGGTTAAATAATTGTGACATATCATTTGCAAGGCTAGTATGCTGAATCAAAAAGTCAAATGAAAAATACTTTCAAGGTAAATAAATAGAGATGAAAAGTTATAAGGGAAAATGAGACATCATTATTCCTGAAGATAAGCTTTATGGGACTGTTGTACTTTAAAGATGTAAGGAAATTTAGTATGATTTCTTTCTTTTTCTCTTCATTAAGAAAAGGAAATAAAAGAGGAACTAAAATTAGAGACATAGACTAATAAGCTAAGATATATTTGATTAAATAAGAACTCATCTAGTACTGCATGTTTGTGTGTCTCTTTTAAAAAGCAGTACTTATTTGAGACTGTTGCCCTTTCAAGTTTTTTAATAGATGTTCATAACCACTGCATGAATTCTGCCTGTGTCTTGTGGAAAGAGCATGATGAAAAGGCTTTTGTTATAATAAGGCAAAATCTCCAGTTGCGTTTACTTTGCCCTCTCTCCTGTTTTATGTATTTAATCCTGTTTCATAACAAGCTGCTGTGACTTAGTTGAGGTATTAGTCTCCCAAATAACTCTCATGCAACTTTTGGTCTAATTACCATTTTGTTTATATATAAGACTAATTTTCTGAAATGTGTGCTCTAGACATGTGAGGTACTTCTAAAAAGTAATTAACTTCCAAGGAAACTTTCTTTCAAATAAATGAGAACCTCTTATCTATTTCCTGTAAGTTTGTTCATTGTGTTATTCATCTTAATAAAAGTCAGCAGGAAAATACGTGGATTTTTCATTGAAGGGGTTGCTAAAGGATTTTAAACATAGGGCATGATAGTTTTTCTGCTGCTCAAGTATCTGAATTAGAGTTTCTCAGATAAATCCCACAATTACAGCAGAGTGCAATCTCATATTGGTCCATACTGGAAGTACTTATTACAAAGTGATTGCAATATAAGAATTTTTCTGTGCATTCTATACTTGTATTAAATAATTCCCTGTCTAGATAAGCCCTGTAACTAGTTTGGTGTCCATTTGGTATTCAGTGGGCCCCAACTGGGTTTGGTGGGATTAAATTTTTATAGATGACTGCTCATGTCTCCTGGTGAGGAACAAGTCTAACCAATTCTGGTTTTAATTTTGCACTTCAGTAATCAACATTTTAATGCCTGTGCTTTATTCTGTCTCTCTCTGTTCTCTTAATTCTGTTCCATTGCACCTTATTTTACTTCTGTTCTGGTTTTCCTCTTCGCCTGGATTGATTTTTTACAGAATGCTTATGAAGTTACAAAAAAAATCGGGCAAATTTGTGGTAATGTTTAAGATAGAGTATTTGTGTTCCACAATCATGTGGAATGCTTTAAATATTACAGGTGTATTCAGATTGCCTAGAAAAGTATGTTGGCATTTGTCAGTATTGGCTTGTAACTGCTAAATGTATTTACTGTTTTCAAGATTTTTTTTTATAAATCCATGAAAGAATTAGGGATATAGGGTCTTCCAATAGCAAGGGGCTTATCTTGTAGAGCAGAGGGGTGTTGAACAGAAATAAAGGAATATTTTTTCTCATTGTTGGATCCTTTCAGTATTTTGCTGACTCAACCTCTCTCTGCAGTGGGAGTTTCTGTTAGTGCCCGTTTGCTTCCATGGGAAGTGGTGTGATCTGTACAAGACACAGCTCTGCCAGGGTCAGTCTGACACTGCCTCCATGGAATTGCTGCCCCCCAGAGCTGCCTGCTCCTCTGGAGATTGGCTCTTCTGTCCATTTTCCTTGCAGTTCCTCACTTCACTGCCACATTCTGTATTTGCAAAGCAGTGCTTCATCTCCAGCTGTTTCCTCCTGCACTAAAAGAGTCATGCTTGCCTGAGCCACAGCTCACCTTGGAAAAAGGAGAAGTCTTAGTGGCAGTCTGCAGTGGAGGGTCCTGCACTCAGTAGATCCCAAGAGCTCTCCTGAGGTTTTGCATATAGAGTCACAGCTGTTCTTCCGTTTGGTTATCTGACAGATTTAGAATCTGCCCTGCAGATGACCCAATGTGCATGTGAGTTTTACAGTCCATGAGACTCAGTGCTTGCTGTTGTTAATGTGACTGAGCACATTTAAGTGTGCAGTGGGATTTAGGGAAGAGGAAAGCTCAGACTCTGCTGTACACTCTTCTGCCTTTCCTCTTCCTGGCGAGAGGAACTGCAAAAAAGTTTTACCTCAACAGTGAGTTATCTGTGTTAACAGTGTGTTATGAAGCTTTTCCAGAATGTATGCTTGCCTTGGAATGTTCTTTAGCTGACAAACTAAGTGGTTTTTCAAGTAAATTCTTGTGCAGCTATTGCCATAAATGCTCATATGCTTTTTTAATGCATGAGGTTTTTTTATTTTAATAACTGTTGTGCTTCATGACTGCATTTGCGCACATTATTCCCCATAGTTCCATGTGGGAGCATTAAAAAGTTAAATCTCTACTACTTGGCATATTTACATTTTTGTCAGTAGCAAAATATATTCCATTTACTGATAAACCTATTTCCTGCTCCTATTATAAATTACCCTTTTCCACAAATGTGATAAAAACTTACTTATGCCTGTCTAAATGAAGTTCCCCCTGAGTTGGGATAAAAAACAGGAGACCTATCAATTTTCCTCTGTGGGCAAGAATTTTTTGGCACATGACAGATTTTCGAATCTTCAAGATTTTTATACAACTTGATGAACAAGATTTACTTCTTTATACAGGATGTAGAGGTGTCCTCTGCCTACAGGAGAGCAATAATTCTAGCTATTTATTTCAGAACACCTTTTCCTACAAGGTCTGTAGTAAGCTCCAGATATCCTTGAACCTTTTAATATCACGTTTATATATTTGCATGTAATGACATTGAGGACTAAATGTCATAGACACAAGCAGGCATGTGCAGATATTTACTGAACAATGACTTCATAAACTGGATTTGACAGAAATCACCTGGATATTTAAAAGCTATCCACATCAGCTTTGCTTGAATGCTGTCTCAGTAAACATCTCAGATGTTTACACTGTCTCCCACATGGAAACAAAAGCAAAGGTACCTTTTGGGGGTGGATGTCAAACTGTTTCAGTAAAAAGGGTTTAAGTAGTGTAACTAGAGCAAGAGATCTGGTATTCATCCTAGACCTCATATCCGTGGCCGAGGTAAATAAAGGCAAATGCTGCAAGCATTTAGAGATGGAGGGGTTGGCAAATTTTCAGAGGTGGTGTTGTAGGTCATCTTTTTTTTTTTCCTTTTCATTTGAAGTTTAATAGGAAATAAAATACGCTGCCTTTCAGAGAAGGAAGTAAATCAGCTATTGAGAGGGATTTTGCCAGTGTAGACATAGGAAAACCAGGAGCTGGAATATGCTCATAGGTGTGTCTGCAACTTGTTTTGTGTACCAGTTCCCGACCATACGTGCTTTTTTTTTACTTTTTTTTTACTGTGTTGCCTCAGTCATCAAGTTGGAAAGTGCTGAACACTGTTTTTCAGGTTTCTATTAACTTCTGGGATCATAGAGTGATTCAGGGTGGAAGGCATAGTAGAATATCATTCAGTTCTGACCCTCCTCCTGCTGCAAGGAGTGTCAAAACTTGATACAAAGCATGTTGCTTGGAGGCTGTCTCCTCCTATCTTGAAAGCTTCCATAAGGGGAGATTCCATAGCTTGTCTGTTCCAATGCTTAAGTATCCTTAAAACTGTTTCAAGTTCCATCTACTCAGCCTTCCTCTGGAGCTTGTCCTTCAAATCACATAAACACCATGAACATTAAGCTGTAGCAGGCTGCTTATTGTCTTGAAAAAATGGTTCTAAAGACTCATTCAAAATCTGTTCTTGGTGTGGTCAAACTTTCATCCATCTGTGTACCCTACACTGCCTGTACTGCAGTGACTCATGTTAAGGTTCAACTTCCTTAGCTGCCACTGTAGCCCAGCCTTTTAAAGTTCCAAACCCTAACTGTATCATCTAAAATCACCCAAATGTATCTTACTGAATTATCAGGTGCTGATTCTAAACATCACTGTGTAATCTGTTAGGATAATCTAACAGTTAATGCATCAGGCTCTTGCTCTTGATTAATTTTTTAGTGTATTTTCTGTCATACTGTAACTTAAAGTTCTTGGTGGTATTTCTGTTGTTTTGTTGTCTGTTTAGTGAAATACATGGTAATCCTGCTTGAGCTGATGGCACAAATGATAGTCTGATGGATATTGCTGTTTTGACAGGTGATTCTTACAGTATACCATCTTTCTGAATACCATTGATTCTTTTCTTCAAAACAGAGTAGCTTTAAAGCATCTTTCTCAAAATACATCCAGCTTTTTTGTTATTTCAAAAAATCAACCCTTAATAATCTGGAAATTGTGTTTTTTTTCATGTAATATAGTCAAAACAGAGATTAAGGAACAGATTGTAACAGTATTTTTCAAATTATTCTTTAAAAACCTTCACATAAAAACACAACTAGTTATGCTGTAAGAGCCCTAGAACTTTTCTGGAATCTTAATGCTGACTGCAAAGCTTAACCTATTTTCTTTTTCTAGTATTTCTGCTCTGGAAAACAGTTTTGTATAGAGCTTTATATGACCCTGAAGCCTCTGTCTGTTACCAGTAGAGCATTTCTCTAGGTTGCTGTCAGAGTCAGGACTTGAAAAGGAACCAGACTGGTGCAAGATCAGTTTGCTTATTCCCCTGTCATGTTCCTGTGATTTAGAGGTCCATATTAGAGAAAATGTACTGAGGTTGGGCACACGAGTCTCAGTGGCTTTGCTCTCACATGGGCCATGCTCTGAGATGTTTGTCCTGGGGTCTCTCTTCCAGTGGGCTTCAGGACACCAGTTCAGTACAGACACACCAGTGGACCTGAACTGTTGTGGCTGAACAGTTCTAGTGGTGAACCTGCAGTTGTGTGGTTGCGTCTGCCATGTGTCACCCTTGGGAAGAGGCTGGGCTGGGGTTTGGAAGCCTTGGTAGACTGGAGTTTACTTCATTGATTCTGGTGCTGTTGCTGCACCATCGACTGTGTGATCTGCAGCACTGTTATCGTATGGGATTTTCCACTGCTCTGGGTACCCTCATTCTCTCATTACATTGGATAATGGAGAGTTGATACTTGAGCCAGTGGAGAGCTGATTGTATTCAGATCTTATTTATGGAGTGTTTTAAGGATATTCGGGACAATTGAATGTGATAGATGAGTAACAGGTCCTTGATACTGAATTATGTGTAGGCCCAAGCAGATAAAATAGATCAGGTTTATGAGTCAGTTGTCCCTATGAGAACTAAACAATGATTATAGTACAGCCAGGAAATAATTGAAAGTGACTTGGTTTTGTTTTGGTTTTCAATAGAAATGGAAACATCGCAACACAAATTGGTTAGTGGGTTGAACAAAAGATGGCAAGATGAGGAAGGCAGGACTTGGGCAAAAGAGTGATGAAGGTTGATGCATTTTTTTACATTACTTTTAAAATTTGCTATCAAATGAGAAATGTGTATCATAATTTTTAAAAAGTATTTCTTTATTTACAAATTGCAAATATAATACCTTTGTGAATCAGATATCCTGTTTCAGTATAATAGCTCTTCATTTGCAGATAGACCCTTAATATATACAGCATTTAAAGATTAATGACAGTGAATAATTCCAGTAATACCATGTAGGGGACTGTTTTTCTTACTTAAATGCCTTGGTGCAGTTAAATAATTTTGTCATCTATCTAGGCATAAGATTTTGAATTAATGTTTACATATTTTCCCTTTGCTGAACTTCTACAAGATTTTATTATTCAGAGTAACAGATGGATTTTTTATGTTCTATACCTATTAAAGTATAAATCTGCTGAAAATCAAAGCCACCTATCTCAAACAAGTAAACAAGATGCCTTTATCTCCCTGTGAAACCAAATGAAAATATCAGGCAGGTAAAGGGTTTACTGAATAAAAAGGATAAAATGGTCTGCTCTTGATTAATTGTAAGTAAATAACAATAAGAAAGGAAGGATGTCCTAACAGCCTTTTGGTTTCACAAATTACATTTTAAGCATGAACAATTCTATTGATCATTTTCTTTGAGGCACGAATTGTAAACAGTCACTTAATAGTATCTCTAAGGTGAATGACTCTTATTGGATTAAGTAATAGGAATATCTCATTGCACCTTTTTCCTGTTCAATGCTCAGTTTTTATTTTGCCTTACCTTTCATTTTATCTTGTTACAGTCCTTATTCAGTAATCTATCCATATTTAATAAAGTTGTTAATCCTGAGTTAAATTTATGCTCTGCAGAGCTGTCATGTGCTTCTAAATATCAGTTGAGAATGATGCAGATTTTGGATTTTTTTAAATTCTAATAGAAAGACCTGGTTTGGTAGACTAAAACCAAGGTGAATTAAAATACGCGGCATATCTCTGGACTTATTGAGATATGATGTTTTAATAAAAATTGCAACAAAATATTTAATGTAAACCATACCAATAATTTAAATACAGGCAGTAACAAGCAGTATGCTTTACCATGACAGGCTGGTCATTAGGAACATGGGAAGATGCAGCTAGTAGTAGTGGGGCATCAAGCTCTTGATGAATGTTTACTGTGGATCCAAGAATGACACTTTGAAGCTGGGGCTGGTGGAAAGTATCTCCTTGCTGAGGCTATTGTACATTATCATGTATCGTGTTTCTTCAGTGTAGGTGAAATGAGTAACTAATTGGGTGATGGAAGTCTTATCTGACCCAGAAAAAAAGGAGTACATCACTGTACTACACTGCATTCTCCTGGGTTAATGTTGAGAGGGCACTCTAAATCTCAATTCTTTATACTCTTGGAGAAGATAGCAGTGAAAGCTTAATGTTAATTTATATTTCTTTAACCCAATACAAAATGAATTAATTTACTATTTAGAAATCACTTAGGGAGTATAATTGGAATCATTTTTAACCTATGGGTTTCCAAAAATGAAATATGTAACTTGTAGCTTGCAATAGATTAAGTTTTGCTCATTTTCAAAAAGCAGGAATCACTTCATCTCTTATCTCTAACAATGTCACTGATTGACTTTATTCCTATTCTTGGATGTGTAAGTTTGGACAAGACAAAAGCTGACTTTTTAATTTGGTGGAAGAATTAAATTGAGCTTTTTCATTGCCTGATTGTTAGGCTAATACACAGTCACATCAGTTATAGTGAAGTCCCAGATGGTGAGCTTCAGTTGAAGGGTCAGAAGGCAAAATCAGAAAACCACAAAGAGATTGGTTTGGGTTTGGATTTTTGGGGATTTTTGGGGAGGATGAAAACCATGATTTTGATTGGGTGTACAGTGTGAGTGAAATATGAAGAATAATTGTGTACTCCTAAGGGCATTTAGGACCATGCTTCTGCCAAAAAAGGTGGGTTTTTCTTCCTCTCTGTACCTGTGTTTGTGCTGCCTCCCTTTCACTGATCTTAGTGTTTGTGGAACTGTGTGGTAGGTCACATCAGCTCACTGAGGAGCTGAAGCTAACTCCTCAAACAAAAATAAAGTATCTGAAATGGGATGAGATGGTTATAATGTGTCATCTAGGTGTATTTGTGGATGCTTGTGTTATGTAAACGCTACTATAAAATCAGTCTGTTGATGATTAAGGATTTCTTAGATGAAAATCAAAGTTGGAAATGGTATGGAGCTGGATAAGATGAAAAATGGTTTAGAGATTGGGTAGAGACCCGAGAGACTTATGTTGGGCTTTTTCTCAATTTTAGGCTGGAAGCCTGCAGTTCCTGGCTTGGGTAGCATGAAGGTGCTGTCATGTTTTGCCTAGTGTGGCCCTTTATTTGCATTTTTGCATGGCTGGTGGCCACAGACAATATAGGGAGTGTCCAGTAAGTGTGGATCCTGGAGAGGGGAGAGTTTTACAAACTGCAGTTTCACAACCTTCAGTGTCAAAACTGATTATAGCAGTCCTGTAGATGTGCTACATGGCAGATCCTTCTGAGATTACTGTAGTGTAGGTGATAATCCTGATTTTTCATTCATACCAGTTTTCCAGTGTAGTTTACTGCATGTCTTTACAAGTATTTGCCCCAGCTCTGCAGGGTATGGAAAAATTAGTGCTGTGTTGAGACTTCTTTTTATTAATGTTTAACTACTGCTTTGCTTGATAATTAAAAAAAAAATAAAACATAGCCAGATAAAGGGTCAAGTATGACCGTATTAAGCTTTGTAGACTTCCTTGACCTGTTGCTCTTTCCCATTATCCATTCTTGCCTTTGTCAATATATCTGTATATGGTAAATGACATGGACTGTTACTCATCTGTGCAAATCACTGTCTTTTGCTTTAGCTTTTACCAGATTCGTGCATCTATGAAGATTCCTCCAAGAATTCCACACATATTAGAAGCTAGTTTATTACATGGAACTGGTAAGTGCAAAATCTTTTCAGTAAATTAGATCATTATCTTGCCTGGCTAATTGAGGGATTGCGCTTTTTGTCACATATTTTGGTAACTTATACAGAAGTGTTTTTAATTTTGTTACTAACACAATGCACATACCCTGTTCTTAACACTGGGACTTAAATTTGTTACAGAATTTGTGTTACTGGTTTTCATCTGCTGATTGCCTCTGCTGGTAGCAAAAGATGGTGATTCCTTTGTATTAGTGTCTTCTGGTTTTTTCCACTGATCTGCTCAGTCTTCATTTTTCAAGCTAAGATGACCAAGGGCAGATCTAAGTAGATATCTGAAAGCAGTGGAAAATTTCAGATACAGTCTCTTACACAGGTTGATAAGCCCATTCTTTTTCTGAGAAGAATACTTTGAAAGGATGCAGTTTTCAAACTTACTCTGTTCTCTAGTGGTGAACTTGAAAATTGATTTAACCTCCTGAACAGAATTCCCTTATATTTTTTCTTTTTTTAACCTGTCATTCACTTTTCATTTCTATGTCCAGGCAAACTAAATCCAGAGAAACCTGTTAGGGCTCACCTAATTTTGTGTAGGCCCCACCTCAGTATGGTGTAAAAATGTGAAAAGCAAAAAATTAATTAAGTCTTCTAATGTTACATGTATTATGGGAATTTCAAGGAAGAAAAACCTAATACAGTCTGACAAAATATGATGGGATGTTACTGAAACCTGAATTTTTGTAGCTATTTTTGAAAGTATCTCTGAGTACAGCAACAGTGTAGATACTGAATTTTGGTCAAGCTTCCTAAATATTTCTTGGATTTGTGTGAGATAAATGAATAGTTCTGATGAGCCAAGATCACTTCAAAGCCAAAGTTTAGAGAATTTGGGTCTGGTAAACATCCTGTAGTAAAACATACTTTTTGAGAAGTGACAATAATATGATTGATATTGCTGGAAAAAAACGTTTTTCCATTTCATGGTATATTTTTTGAATTGTCTTAGGTTATTTTTTCAGAAAGCTGCAGTCTTATTAGTAAATTGTGACATATGTTAGCTCTTCTTTCTTGTTACTAAGCATAGGGGTGTAAACATTGAGACTGCAGTTTGGTATGAGTTTAGATCAGCAGTTCTGACAAAGAAGAAACACCAAGCCCCTAATTCCCCCTGGCCAGTCTGTCTTACCTTCATACTGCTCTGAGTGTTGTTGATACAAGTTCTGATTTGGTCCAGGAACTCAGCTGGGGAACTCAGCTGACAAGAAGCTGTTTTACAAAAAACTCAAACCCCTTCAAACCCCAAACTAGGGCCCTTTTAAGATCAGTTTCTCAGTTTGATTTTTCAGGTAGTTACTGATAATGTTTTGTCCCACAGCAAAGCTGGTCAGTGAAAGGGGGTCAGTTTGTCCTTGTGGACATCACAGTGCTGTGTCTTGCCAAGAACCTCTGCTTTCCATTTAGCCACTTGCAAACTTCACAGAGTTGGATGCTAAAGGCTCACATGCAGCCCTCCTGCTCCAGGAGGTGGAATAGCTGATAGCAATTCCTGAGGCTGCTGTTGTGTGTAGAAAATAGCTGCTCTTGGTCTCAGCATAGAGTAGCACTGTGCTGATTCACGGGTGAAAATGTTACTTGTTGAACACAGAGGAGGCTGGTCAGGATCCCACAGCTCCCACTCTTGAGTGTGGTGTCCTGTATTGATCAGGTGCTTCATTTTGTGCTTTTCTCTCTCTTCAGTCTTTCTCCTACTTACCTGTTCTAAATCCTATTTGCTTTGTCATGTCATGATTTTCCTGCTCCTCTCCAAGTAATTTTGCCAATTTCTGGCTCTCCCTGTACTCTTCACAGGTCACCCGTAGTTTCCTTATTTTAGCTGTGTTTCCCCCTCTCCCACAGACCATTTGTTTGATCTCTCGCCTTCTTTTATCTCCCAGAGTCAAATACAGATACTTTTCCCTGTTCATTTGCATCTCATTTCACCCCTTGCCCAGCTCTTCATGCAGTCCTTCATTAATTTAAATTTTTTTTTTTTCCATTTCTGTTTCCCACATCCTTTAGTAGCTCACTAGAACTGCTTGGGACTCAGCATGAGTGTCATTATAGATATGATAAGGCAATTCACTTGCTTTAGCTGCAGCCTTGTAAAGGTCTTTTATTATTCTTGTAATTTGAAGGAAGATGTAGTTGTGCTGTAGAAAATTAAAAGAAAAACATACGTTTTTAGCCTTTATGAATTTGCTTCAGATTTGAGGATGTTCTGAATTCCTCCTTCTCTCAAAAATTCATGGATAGTTTTCAGAGGAAAAAAAACAGGGGTAGGGAAAAACAGCAAAGGCAGAGTCGGAAGGAATGAGGTGTCTAGTTTTGTGATGCAAGAGTAAATCATCTTGTAAAATATAAACCAATAAATATATAAAACTGTATATCTAGTAAAAATATAAATCTAGTAAATTTATATGTAAGAGGAAAAGTGTCATTTATATGCAAGAGTAAAAAAATCCCACTATTTTTTCTCCTCTGTTATGGAAATGACTTTTATGTGGATAGAAGCTTAGGAATACTCCTGGCCCATCAGTGCATCATTGATTTAAATACAGCAGTTCTGCCTTGATGAGCTCACGTTTGTGAGACCTTGCTCCCCATGTGGCAGTGGCTCAGCCTGTTTCTGACTCAGCTGTCCCTCTGCAGCTCCTCTCTATTCTGGGGGTGCAGGTTTGCATTACACTGAAGTCAGCAGAGCTGGGGGCTGTAACTCAGGGTTGGACACTGCAGAGGAAGTGGGACCTCAGCCATTTGTCTGCATTGCTTCTTTTGTTTCAGGCAGGAGTGGGAGATCCCTTTTGCTGATGCTGTGCAGTTATATCAGATTATGTGCCAAGTGAAACCATACCTGCTCTGCCCTTCAGCTGTAACAGATGACACAGATGGATGTAAGCTGAAAGTGGCATTATACATAGGGGAATTACAGCCTAATGATTCAGCCTTTGTAAGCATTTTGTCCAGGACACCTAACCTAATGATATGTGTGAAAACACTTCAGCAAAAACCAGTATTTGTACACTTCTGAAGAGAAGTTGAATTAAGGTGTTGTTAAGAGTTGGAATGTTTGCCAAAGGCAGTAATATTCTATCAGAGGCCCCAAAGCTGTAGATTGCAAAATGCAGATTTTTTATTTTTTTCTCCTCTTGTGGATTCCTTTGAAGTAATTTATTAAAAAGAATCAAAATAATTTATAAAAAATCATTTGCACCCTCATTTACATGATTTCTAAGACATTTTGTCTTGGAATACATTGATATTATTGAGCCATTTTTTAAGAGGAGTTATAAGTCTCAGGACTTCTGTTCTTCCAGGTTCCAACTTCTTTTAGGCTTTTTTCAGAGGATAGTACCCATCATAGTTCCTGTGTGACAATCCTTTGCTGTTACGATAAATATTTCCTCAATGACTGTTTTAAATCATTCCCTTTCTCATTTCTGCTGCAAGTCTTTTAACTCTTTTTTTCAGCAAAAGATTCCCCAGCCATTTATCACACTTCTGTGAACTCTTTTTGATGAGTAGCCTTTGGATTGAGAGGAGAAGTGTCAATATTGCATGCACAATGCCAGGTTCTGGTGATAAAAAAAAAAGTAAACCACTTACATTACTGATGTGGTTGCAGTTTTAATAGTAATCATGAAACTGATGGAAATGACAGTTCCACTTATTAGCTGCTTTGAGTTTTCCAGTTCTATTAACACTTGTTTCTCTCTTCAGGGGCAACAGATCCTGCCTTTCCTGCTTCAGTCCATGACAACGTAGTTTGCAGTAAAACATTTCAGATTCTTTACAAAAATGAGGAAGTTTCTGTGAATGATGTGATGATTTTCAAAATAAAAATGCTGTTAGACGAGAGGAAGGTAATCTGCTGTTCAAATTTACTATATTCAGATAATTTAGGCTTCATTATGTACAATTTGAATTAGTACAAATAAGGGACCTGAAAGATTTCATGCTTCTACGATTTCTTTGTAGATTGAGGAGTCGCTTAATGAAATGAATTTTCTGCTAACGTTAGATTTACACTTCACGGATACAGACTACTCGTAAGTTTAAATATAGAAGATTTTGTTAAAGCAAGAATATATGTTAACTATTTAATCTGTTTAAATCTGTATTATTTATAGGTATAGTGTGTTCACATTAGACATAAGATGGTAAAAAAGAAATGCAGTGATGAAGTCTCTTAAGATTTCATAGCTGGTTTGTCTCATTCTAATATTTTTTTCCCTCTGGGGGAGATGCCATTGTGTATGAATTTATGCTAAATTGCCATTTGTGTCAGTTGTTAATAAGCTGCACTTTATATATGATTGTTCTAATTGTATGTTATTCTGTTAATTTCGTTTTAGACCAGATGACCTGAGCACACTACAGCCAATTAGTAGCCGAACTTTAAAGTTGCACTTTAACCTACACCAGGGCCTTCATCATTACGTAAATGTTATGTTTGATTACTTCCACCTTTCTGTCATATCGGTTATAGTCCATGCTTCTTTGGTTGCTCTGCATCAGCCATTGATCAGGTAATCTCTTGCTAATAAAATACAAATAAATTATTGAATGTCCAAATGGAAATCTTATAAAACCAGAATAATTAGGAAGGAGTTAAATCTATGGACAGTATTGTTTTCTATGATGATTTTGGAATTCAGGACACCCAGAGGGATGAGAAACCTTTTGTTTTTAAAAGTATCTGAAACAAATATTGAGGGGTTTTTTTTTAATTAGAAGTAAAAATGTGTAGTGTAGAAGAGAGAGAGTTCCCAAGACCAGAGAAGTGTAGGAATGTATAAATGTATATGTGTATATTTATATGTATAAATATTTATGACTTTTTTTAATCAGGAAGATCTGCTGCACATTGTACACAGTGACTGAAATAGCTACTATTAAGACAAATAGGGTGCCTTCTGTTAACTATCTGCACAGTTTTCAATTACTGCTGGAATGGCAGCGAGGTCTGCAAATGATACATTTACCATTTTATTCAGTAAATGGAACTGGAGAATTTACTTTTCTCTTTAAGAAAGATTTTTTTTTTTTGGGGGCCTTTTTATTTCATCTACTTGTGTCACCCTTTGCAATCTCTGTTTACTTTGCATCTCTCTCTGTGAAAGGGTTGTACAGTCAGTTACATTATGAAGTATTCTGTGCACGCCTTTTCTTTAAGCATATCAATCTTTTCCTTCTTTCATGGTCTTCAAATACTCCATGCTACTACCCTCAAGTTTCCTCATATTCAAGTCCAGTCTGTGACATAAATGCCCAGACCTTTAGCTTCAGGTATTCCCATTCCTTGTGCCTGTCTTCACAATGGAAAGCACTATCTCTGTGTTTATTCCATAGTGCTATAGGACTGCATGGGTTTGGAGGATTTAATAGGATTTTTTTCCTTTTTTTCCCCCTGCACATTGGTTTGAATTATTTTGGTGATGTCTTTTAGGCATGGTTATATAGTAAATGAACCAACACATCTGAAGAGATGGCGCAGCCTTATCTGGGAGAGAAAACAAGTACTGAGAAGACAGTTGTTGTAGAGATAATCTTATAAATGCACTTTTTAATGCACTTAAAGTAGCATCGTGTATGTAAAATGCACATGGTCACACTGTCCCACAAGTGAAATTCAGGCATTTAACCTATATTGATCATTTCTTATCAGAAGATGGAAAACATGTTTTGATATTAATTTGTTGTCAGAAACATATTTGTCCTTATTGACCTTTTAAAAATTTGCAGTAAACCTGAGGGATTTTCTATGTATTTTTCCTCAGCTTCTGGCTTTTCAAGTGATGATACAATAGTGCTATTTAATTTTAAATCTCAGCTTGATACAGTTTGTGTAAGGAGATACTGAAACAAAACAGCAACTCCTATGATGTGTTTGTTATCTTGAGAGTAGGATATTGCTGGTGTCCACAAAAGTATTTTAAGTATTTAAGTTGTCCTTTAATTTAGCTTATGATGGGGGGAGGAAAAACCTTTAAAATTTACAGTGTTTTATTTCAGCTGATCTCCCCCATCTAGGAAATACTTGATGGTTGCTGTATCCACATCTGGCTCACTTTTCTGGAGCACCTCTTTCTGAAAAACCTGAGAATTGCAGTTGTCACTCCTCTTTGTCCTTTGGGCTTTCATGGGTGATAGTTTGGTCTTCTGTTTGGGTCATGCTCACATTATTGGCACCTCTTCCTTTCCTAGGGGTTGTAACTTCATGAGTGTTTTCTTCTGAGTGGCGTTCAGATTCACCTTCTTTTGGGAACAACCAGTGTTAACACTTCCCTTGAAAGAGAGAAGCTAATTCTACTTGGGTACAGCCCTGTACTCCTGAATAATCCATGCTTTTCTTTAACCTGTAATTGCTTATTTCTGCCTATTAGTCCCCACTTTCTGCATTCATTTTTTATTCATCTTTCCTAGTTGTTATCACAAGGCTATTGTTGCAGGATGCTCTGATCTTCCAGGAGTTCAGGATAGGATCTCCTCCTCAGCAGGCAGGGGTCAGGCATCCTTTAGGAAAGCAGCAATGTCAGTTTGTGTAACAGCTTTCAACTTCCTGCTACTGCTTCATTTTTAAGAGGTGAAGTCCTCACAGCAAAATCCACAGAAGGTGAATGTTTCATACCTATTATTGTTCAGAATTTATCTTTCTGGCTTAAACTTTCAGGAGTATTGTTTAAATTAATTGAAGTTTGCATTGGAAGTAATGAGGAACAGTGTGCTCAGATTATCAGTTCATTTGTGCTTTTTGCAGTTTTCCTCGCCCAGTGAAGAATACGTGGTTGAACAGGAATGCACCAGCACAAAACAGGGACTCTGTGATTCCTTCTCTTGAGAGTGTGGTCTTTGGCAATAACTACACAAAACAGTTATCAGCAGATGTAAGAATATATATCAGTTTAAGATTTTATTTGTATTCTGTTGGGAGGTGTGAATTTTATCTTTCCTGCAGAAATATTATTTGATGAAGAATGAACTTTGTTAGAGTTGTTTTGGGGTGGCATGTGAAAAGGGAAATTGTTCCAAAAGGCTATGTTTCCTGTTTAAGGAATGTTCATCTGTGAAGCTTACAATATTGTTTGACCTCCTTTTTTAATGTCTCACAGTCTATTGAAAATCACAAAAATGTGGATCCAAAGTTTGTGAAAAGAGGCAATTGTTTAACTTTTTACTAATTCTACAAACACTTCATTTATGATACAAAATTGATATGTGCTTCTTCTTCTTTATTCTAGGGTTGCAGTTTTGTTGTTTCAGAGTCTTTCCTCAGCCATGCTTATAATTTCCACTATACTCTTTGTGCCACTTTGCTGCTTGCTTTCAAAGGGTTACATAAATATTTCCTTACAATAACCAAGGATCTCCCCTCTTCTCACCGAATTGAGCTGGGTATGTGAAATTTCATAAAATGTATCACTTTCTTGTGAATATTTAAGACCTCTTCTAGAGTAAACTGTCATTGATGGCATATCTTTTATATCTAAAATATTTTTTGCTTAAACTTATCTGAAATTTAATAACTGAAAAAACCCAAAGAAACAAGTACTATCACATCTCCAATAAAATAAGGAGATAACAGCCTTAATCTATGGAAATATATTTTTTTCTTCTTAGTCTTGATTAGTGCTCTTATTTCAAATTACTGTGTTAAATGGTGAGAAAGTCAGAGACGTTCCTAATCCAAGTAGCACACTGTATTTCTTTTTTTGCTGTAAGGAAACACTGCATATTTGTACAAAAATCTAAATTCTGTAAGCTTTGAGAAGAATATTTCACTGGAAACTTACATGCAAAAAGATCTACCAGAAAAAATTGCTGCTGGCTTAGTTTGTAGTTTAAATTTTTAAAGGGATTTAGTTGCCATGAAGACTTGTAGCTACACCACATGTGATAAAAGTAACTGCAAAAGTATTACATGTAATGTATGGAAATGTACATGTACATTCCTTTTCTGTAGAATGAAGATGTATTAGAGAGCATAACCTTAATTTGTGAGCTACAAGAGTGGTGGAAGTAAAAAAGGAAAATACATTGGCATTGTAAACAATTATTTAGACTTTATCCTCAGCAAGCATATACTTTTTTAGTCATGTTCTATTAAAGAAAAAAAAAAACATTTGACATTTATATGGATTGTAGACAATACTTGTATTGTTTAATTTTACCAGTGTCAAACTAAGCATAGTGAAACAGTAAGGTTGGTAATTGAGATATGAAAGATATTTTAAAAATGTGGTCAATTAGTAATTCAAGGAAAGAATGTTTCACTTCTGTATTACAAAATACAAAGCTAATTTTGGTGGAAAAAAGTCTCAGGAAGTGTATTACAAATCTGTCCATAGAAAATTACTAGAAATTGAGGTGTTTTCTCTATTAAAGCAAAAATACTGCTGCATTTTTCTGTTAATTATCTTAATTTTGATAGGGAGGGAAACACCTTATTAAAAGAGTGACCCAACTCTTAGTTTTCCTTGTAAAGTCAAAATATAATTTTTCTCAAATCATAGAATCAGAGGGTCATTTAGGTTGGAAAAGACCTCTAAAGATAATGAAGTCCAGCAATTAACCCAGCAACACCATGTTCACCACTAAACCGCATCTCCCAAGTGTCACATCCACGTGCCTTTAGAATGCTCCCAGGGATGGTGAATCCACCACTTCCCTGGGCAGGCTCTTGCAATGCCTGACTACCCTTTCAGTCAAGAAATTGTTCCTAATATCCAGTATCCTGTAGTACTACTTATGGCCATTTCTTCTTGCTGTGTCTCTTGTTACCTGGGAGAAGAAGCTGACCCACGTGGTTACACCCTCCTTCCAGGCAGTTGTAGAAGAGCAGTGAGATCTCCCCTGAGCCTCCTTATCTCCAGGCTGAACACCCCCAGCTCTCTCTGTCATTCCTCACAGGACTTGTGCTCCAGACCCTTCAGCAGCCTCGTTGCCCTTCTCTGGATTTGCTTTGCCAGCTCAATGTATTGAGTATGATGGCACTATTGTTGTTTTAAGGATGGGCTTAGACTAAACCTTAATACTGAAATGTTTCAGATATGATCTGCAGTTCCCCTAAAACATTCTTTCAAAATATATGTGTAATAGAAAAAAATCTGCCATTGAGTTGCATATTGGTAATGCAATGTTGGGTTGTATCTTTCAACCACATTGAAGTCACCAAAACCACTCACAGGCTTCAGTGGAACATGAATCAGATCTTTTCTCATCTCTATGGGTAATTTAGCTTACCTTTAGGAATGTAGTTTTGAACAGAAATACTCACAATAAATATCTGAAAATTCCAAGTTAGATTTTACATTCATTGTACATATTCTACTGACAGTTTGTTTCCTGTGGGTTTAATTTTTTAATGATCTGCTAGAATTACTTGTTTTTTTCATATTTATAAACATATTTTTCATTTATTTCAGTTATTTTGTTTATATATTGATTGGGGAAATTGATATAATAAAAAGTACTAATAATGTAAGCTTTCATTATTACTCACATTTTGTTCATGAAAATAACACCTGTCATTAACGCTA
This sequence comes from Thryothorus ludovicianus, assembly GCA_013397245.1. Taxonomy (NCBI): domain Eukaryota; kingdom Metazoa; phylum Chordata; class Aves; order Passeriformes; family Certhiidae; genus Thryothorus; species Thryothorus ludovicianus. The sequence goes on from VZTB01010579.1 coordinate 169,526, forward strand.
ATGTTTCTAAAATCCGTCAGCAGTTAACAAAAGAAAGCTATGTTTCTGTAATGCTGTAATGTCTATAAAGAAATTGAGGTTCACTGGACTTCACAAAGTAAACAATTGTTATTTGCACTTTTTTTTTTTTTTATTTTTAAACTAAATGAACATTTTTGTAGTGGATATTTTATTTGTGAAGTTTAAATGGGCATTGCAGAAGAGAATATCGAGTCCTGTTTAAACTTCAAAATCATGACTTTTTTTGTTTAAGATAAAATTATTCTCTAATTTTGTTTCTTTTGTTTGCTTTGCTGTTGCTCTGTCATATAATTTAACACAAAGCACTCATTTTGCAGAAGCATGTGAAGACAACTGTTGGACTCCATAACTGTAATTGAACATTTAAATATTACTGATCTCAGGAAATAAAAAACATTGCCTTAATGTGTATCACAAGTGATACTTAATCTAGAAACTACACTAAAATGATATGTTTTCATGTACTGATCTAACTGCACTAATTGCTAGGCTAGCAATAAGCTCTTTTACTAACCTTAAGGCAAATAATAAATCACAGGTGTAAAAAGGAGTGTAGTAACTAGTCATGTGTGTACAATCCCTGTAACTAGCCAAGGCCAGCATGCAGGTCCTTTATGAACGCCTTCTCAGAAGAAAATATCCACGAACCCAGAGAGTCGCCTACCTAGGTATGTTTCCAAAGCAGGTGATCTAATCCCTCAGATTTTTATTGATACTATAAAATATTATATTCTTATTAATAATATAAAATGTTGCTCCATTGTAGAGAGAAACAATTTCAATATTCAGCCATAGCAAATATATGTTGAACTCTGAAGTCTGCAGAATAGAGCCACTAAATTTTAGGCTGAATATAGATGATAAAATGAGACATCCTTGATGTTTTTTGTTTTAGTGTTGTTCTACATTACTAAACAAAAATGAGTGAAAGTTCAGTCAGTCGTCAGCATTTAAAAAATAGCCTAAAATTATAGCTTCATTTAATGCAACACAGACTCATGGTTTTTAGATAATTAAAGATAATTAATACCTTTTCTTTCTGAAAAGTCTTCCAGATTCCTTCTGGTATCTCAAGACTTCATTCTTCCAAACACCACACAAGGCATTAGGAGTGCTTAGGGTGCTTTTGTCCATATCTACATGGGCCAATCCTCACTCTGGAGAGTGTCAGTGTGGGCTGGACAAAAGATTACAGTGTTGTTAAAGCACAAGGAAGTTTCTGTTGGGAAAAGGATTTACTGGCAGTTCAGTCTCATAGCTGGTCACCAGCTTAATCATCTATAAGTGTGTTTTGGTTTTATAGTAAAAAGGAAACCTAACTGGTTTTTAGCAGAGCCAGCAAAATAGCCTCAGGTGTTTGCTGGGTTAACATTACTGCTATAGAATGGAAGTTCCTAATTTCTTTTTATGTTGTGTTAGCTCTATTCTGGCTTATCTTTTTCAATATAGCACGGGGATATTAATATAATTTGGGGTTTTCCATAATAATTTTGAATTTCAGACTTTTAAATCTTGTTCAACAAGCCTATTCTTAATTGAAGTGTGACAATCACTATGGTGTCATAAGTAAATAATTTAATTTTTTCACTAATGACAAAATTTGTGTAGCCATACTAAAACTATTATTATAGCTCAAATTATTTTCACACATTTTCAGAAAAAGTCTCATTAAATACTGTTTAGCAAAAGGTATATGTAGTTTCTTTAAACAACTTTTGTAAACTTGTTTCTGAGAGCATTATACATTTCTGCAATTTGCTTTTTTTTCTCAGAACTGAGTTGTATGAGTTAATTTGTGTGGCATTAAGTTCAAACCTAAGCATGATGAATGCTGTTAGTTGAAAATCAGTATATACTTACCAAGTATAGGTGGCATAATTCAAAGAGAAGTTGAGTGTACACACTGTTGCTGTTCTGTAAACCTTTGTTCATTAGCCGTACTCTGAAGTTACTATTTTTGTCCTTAATGCTATGTTTCAAAAATTAAATATAAATGCTTGTTACAGGCAATTTTAGGGTTTATTACTCATACTTCAGAGGCAGAAGGAAATTAAACATAATACTAAATTATTATTTGATTTATCAAATCCCCCAAAGTCAACAGGGCTGTTTAACAAGGAAAAACATTTTTTGTTTAAATATATCTCCTTTCTTCTTAAAGGTGTCATTCAAGGTTCAGATCCATTTTAAACTTTCATACTGTGTTAGATTGATTTGCTCTTAACATTGAGCTACTGAGAACACTTAAAGAGCAGTTTCATTGGCTAAAAAATAAGTCCTCATACAACTAAAGACTTGTATTTATGTTCATGTATCTTGTAAATGATATACCTTTTGAAAAATTATATGAGAATAAGGATTTTCTAGAAAATCTCGTAGAAGAGGAATTGTATTACCTTAGTTTTCAGTGATGAAAATTTCAATTTCAATTGCTACTGAATAGGAGCAGTATCAGTGAATAAGCTGAAAACTGTATCATCTAAACCACAGTAATTTCAAATTGAATTTTGAATGGAAAATTGTTGTCCTTGGCAAGCTGTCATGATAAGCAATCATGATAATTGCAAAATTTTTTTCTTAATTATGTTCTGTCCTCAGTCTCAGAAATTGCTATGAAGAATTTGAATGGAAGTTTATAGTTTACTTAATAACTGTGGCACTTAATATGGCTTCAAGTTTTATTTGATGAATTCTTTTTCATGTCTTAGAATTGTTTTGTGAGATAATTAGTTACACTCTGCAACTTGGAAAGTACATTACTCATGGGTATGTCTTTTCATCTTTCCAGAAAACCTAGATGTTGAAATTCGTCTTACAGAATTGTGCAAAGAAGTCAAGGTACAGGGCTTTTTTAATGTATTAAATAAGTGAACTAACTATAAAAGTAGAATGTGCTGATTTTATAGGCTACTTGGAAATAAACTGTTTGTTTCAGAGACGACAGCATCTATGTTTTTTTGCCAGCACTTATTTCAGCTCTTCCTCCAAAGAGAAATTCCACAATAGATGCCAAAATCGAACTGTTGATCTGGTGGCTTGGTGTGTCAGTGGTAGCTGTGTAACTTTGTATAATGAAACTGAAAGTTTAGAGAGGTGGATTACTTGTATGAAAATCAGGCTTTGAGTTTTCTACAGTTATAATTTGATTTTTTTGATGTTTGATGGTATCAAATAACAATGACACAAGATCAAGCAGTCCTAGGTTTTACAAAAGGAGATTGTGCAAGTCATCCCCTCATCTGAAAGTACTTGTTTTGATGCTGTACTTGTTTTGATTCCTGTTTTCCCAACATTCTCAAGGAAACACTGCTGACTTTATATGCTAATTTGTCTCCCTATCTTTCTCCTTAGCCAGAACTAGCCCCAGCTGAATAACTGATTTCTTGATCACAGCAAAGTCTAAAGGACAAGTTTTAAAACTTCTTGAAAGATTATCCGTGCTTTCCTGGCGAGTGGGCCATGTGCCCAACTTGGAAGAAAAGTTGGCTCACCTTTAGTTACTGCAGTAGTAATATAACTGCAACAAAATGTAATATGGCCTTTTAAAGGATGTAATTTTTATAACTGGATACAAATTCTGTACTGCTACCACTCTATGGGCAGCTAATAATCTTACTTTATGTATTAAAATAATTTTAATATTTACATAGCTTCTCTGAATTCGTTAGTTTCTCCTTTAGCTTGCTAAACCTTTTCTGTTTTCTTCTTTCTGTTCTTTTGTACAGTTCTTATCAAAAGTTTCTCTTATTTCTCTTATTTATTTGGTTAAATTGGTGTTTCTATATTCCAAATCCTTTTTTCTACTTGCTCTGTAATATTGCTAGAGTTAGTTCTTTACTATCTTTTAATTTTAAACACTTTGCCTCAGTGCCTTATAGGCCTAGAATGAGTTTCTGAAAAACTGTTCTTTTCTAAAATGGCAGGGAACATAAGCCTAGCTATCTACAATTGCTGTGGAACTGTATCATGGGATTACAGTGCTTTGTATAGAAAGCAAAACTTGTTTCACACCGAGTTTGTCTTGGTGTGATCTGGCTCTAGGAAGCCTGTGCTATAACACTGCTTCCTGACTATGCATAAAATGTATGTAGATATATAGCATCTTATAAAGGTTATTGTGAGTTGTAACTATTCAGAAATGGAGATATCTTTATTAAATTCATATGATTTTATCAAAGTTGGACTAAAATAGAAAGTGTCAGTTTTTGGTTTCCTGATTCCTCTTCCTTTCAGGCACACAGTATTTTTATGTTAGAAAATACAGCAGTTGAACTCAGTTATCTTTGCTGTAAATGGAATTATTGCTTTAATTTTTGGACAGGAGTCCTAATTCTAAAAAGCAATGGGATAATATTTAATACAACATAAAACAATCTATTACTGTTGTAACATAGATTGATCCAGTGTCTTGGTTTGAGGACACTCCAGGACATCCAGTTTTGATACTTCTTTGAAACAGTTCTCATTTGGAAGTTACTTTTTAAATTAAAATTCTCACTAAGATAAAGTATACTTTTTTTTTTATTCCTGTGTATACATTATGATTTCATCAGTGAATCACGTAAATATTTTTTTCCTGCCTTCAGAAAATGGAAAATCCTGATGAACTGGCAGAACTTATAAATATGAATCTTGCTCAGCTTTGCTCACTTCTGATGGCTCTCTGGGGGCAGTTTCTGGAGGTCATTACCTTACAAGAGGAGGTCACAGCTTTGCTAGCACAAGAGCATCACACATTAAGAGTAAGTATTGACCCATGGGCCTTCATATGCTTACTGAGACACATTGTTATGGAAATGTGAATCAAAGTGAGACTTCAAATTACCAACTTTATATTTCAGAAGGCTGGTTGGAATTGTAAAGGGAGCTTTTCATTTGTTACCTTGTATGTAATGTATTATGTTGTTGGAATATAATGCATAAAACATAATAGTTATGTTTATGAACCAAGTAATTCACTCTTCTTTTGGATAAGAAATGCAATTCAGAAGGTAGATTGCAGGCTATGGAATGACATATATTAGTGCAGACTCATGTACTTTTCTGTGGGAGCCACGTCTAGTGCCCACCCTACATTTTACTTCTCTGCTGCATTTAGGCTGCTTGCTTACATTATAAACAAAGTGTATTTCTTTCTGAATTAAGAATTTATAACATTAGTGCATTTTGAAAAGTCTCTTATGTGGGATTTTATAAAAGAAATGTGTGTGAAATGATTTGGCACATAAGTGGGTGTGTGTGTGTGTGTGTGCTACCACATCTGTAGTGCTGTTGGTGTGTCCATGGGTGTGTGCAATTCCTGTGGGCTTTCTGCATGCAGAACCACAGCAGTGCTGTTCCCATAGTGAAATATAATCGAGTGTGGACTAAAGCATTACTCTTACTTGATAAATCACATTGTTTAGTGAGGAAATCATGGTTGTGGAAATAGCCTGTTATGGAGAATAACTCCAATCTTTCAGAAAGAATGCAAGGGTTATTTATTTGATGTGCTAGCCATAAGAAAGGGATCATTTTATTGTCGGTCTATGAATCTTTCCTTTCTGTGGTTTTCATATAAATACTGGAATCTCTCAAGTTAACTGGTGAAAGGTGTGAAACAAGAATAGGGTTTCATTTAACCTGCATTTGCATTCAGCTGCTGGTATGTTAGTGTTTGTAAAAATTTATATTTAATAAAACTAAAGGAAGAATTAATATATTAATTTTTACTGCTCGAGAAAAGACGCTGCTAATGATTATGTATTTCTCTTCTTAAATGTGATTCTTTTAAAATCTGTGGTGTAAGTCATCCTCCTTAGCACATGAATGCCTTCATTATTGAGTTTTCCTGCAATTGTTTTAGGGACTTATAAACCAAAGTATTTGATTATATTATGAGATTTGAGATATTGCCCATATTAAAAGTATTTCTGTGATGCTTTCCAGTTTGAAAAAAAATCAAATAGGAGTTCCCTTCCTCTCTATGAAAAAAAAAAGTATAATTTGATTTCACATCTGCATACCCTGTGTCAATTTGAGTTGCTGTTATGCTCACTCCTTTTGATTTCTGTCATTGTACTTCATGGATACTCCATAATCAATCAAAGACTGGAGAGGAGATGCAAGGCATAGGTAATCCTAAAATTACATTTTTATTTAGTGCCTGATAGCAGAAAGCAAGCAGGCTGACTCTGTAATAATTGCATAATACAGCATTGAGAAGGGATTTTTACCTGAGCCAACTTAGATAGAACCAGCAATGTGATATTTCTTTATTTTTAAATAGACTCTTGTTTTCTGCACTCCAAGATGATATGAGTTTGTGTGAATACTTTGCAAATATATGTAATAAACCGAAGTGGCAGTAGAGCAGGAACTCCCAATCCATAAATTCAGTAAGCTTCCAAATGAAAAAGAGAAGCTAAATTTCAGCCTTATCTTTTCTAAGAGTATGTTCAGTTGTTGGTTTTGGATCTTGTTTTACAGTGCTTAATATAACAAATTGTAACTTTTATTAATATCTTGAGAATTTCTATTCAGAGAGATTGTATAAACATATCTCGGGAAATCTGCAGTGATGATCGTGTTCTACTGGAGCTATTATCTGCACATACCAAGTGCAGACTTTCTGGTTTTTGAATTTAGTTGATGTTTAAAAGATGGTCTAGTAATTCTCCTCTTTGGAGACTGTATGTTGACATTTTGAGTCATGGAATTGTTGAGGATGGAAAACACCTTTAAGGTCATCAAGTCCAATGATCAACCCAGCACCAGCATGTTCATCAATAAACCAGATCCCCAAGTGCCATATCCAAATGTATTTTGAACACTCCCACAGATGGCAATTCCACCACTTCCCTGGGCACTCTGTTCCAATTCTTTACAACTCCTTCTGGGAAAAAAAATCTCATCTCCAACCTGGACCTCCTGTGGCTCAACTTGAGGCCATTTCCTCTTGCCTCTTCTCCTGGGACATGGCAGAAGAGATCAATTCCCACCTGGCCACAGCCTCCTTTCAGGTAGTTGTAGAGAGTGGTGAAGCCTCCCCTGAGCCTCCTTTTCTCCAGGCTACAGACGACCCACCAGTTACCCTCTTAAGAGACTTACCTGTGCTTTCTGGAATAAGAAGCCTTTTTGTTTTGGAAATGGATACTTCGACATGTTTGCTACTGGATGCTTAATGTCATTTTATCTTTTCTTCCTGCAGTATTTCCACACTACACATTCCGCAGGAAATTTCTCCCTGGGAAAGTTTATTAATGAACCCTTTTAGGGAGTGATTAATCTGAGTGGTTAAAATTCCCCCTAAAAAGGCTGGTCACCTGTATTTGGTTGAATTACTTTCATCCTCTTTGCACAGATGCTTATAAAACAGGTATTTCTGCTGAAGAGTTGTTCAAGTATTGAAATTACTATTTTAATAATTTTACTTATGTTTACTTAAGTGTTTCAATATTAAACTATTTTCAAATACTTGGAAAAGCACTGCATTAAAAAGTGAGGGACACTTAAGTTAAAATTGAACATCCATCAACTACATGATCATACTGATAAGGTTTACAAATGTAATTTATTGAAAAAATTGCTCTATGTTATTTTGTATTACAAAATGTTTGAACACTAAACTAGTTCATCTCTTTGTTCTGTAGTGACATCTTCTGGTAGGTCTGAATATATTCTTCCAAAATTATTTCTTTCAGTTTGATTAGTCCTAAAATAGGAGAGCTGAAAACTAAGATCTCTGACTGCTATTTATAAATATGCAGACACACAATATGTATTCCACAGCAGTTTTTATACACAGTTCTTCTGTTTACATTGGGAGGACCTAAAATCCATGCCTCTGGGAAGTCTGTAGAGATTAGGAGTAGCAGCTGCAATTTCCTCCTGCAAAGTCCTTGTGGAGTCAGCCCAAGTCAGTGGTTCCTGTGTCATTAGCAGAGCTGGCAGTCACTCTGGCTCTGCAGAGCCTATTTAACAGTGTCCTAGCAAGTGCCTCAGTCCTTCAGTAAGTTAAGCACCAATTAAACATAATAAACTGCTGTTAATTTGGGTTCTTTTCTCTCATTAATAAAGACCTATGTGCTTCTGGAGCTTGCTTTCAACTACTTTTATACTGCTGCTATTCTGCTTGGAGCTGTCTGGAGTTGGTAATGAGATTTTCTTCAGAATCACTGTAATTACTTAATTACAAATGAGATTTATTGCAAATGAAGAAATGCCTTCCTCTTCTATTGGAGAGAGTGCAGTATTCTAAAGATCTAGTTTCCATATAACTCCATTTACTTTATGTGGTCAAGTGCTCACATCTAAACTCAAAACTACCTTGCTTGCTTCCTGGGAAACAGCTGTGTGCCCTTTTCTTGACATACTCCACAGACATCTACTATTTTGGCAATGTTCCTGTAACTGTTACCTGATTGATTAGGATCTTTAATTTTTTTAAGTGCTTAATTTAAAATGATAATGTCCACTCTTCATGAGCAATTATTCTAAAATCTAGTTTTTAAGCAATGAAATTATCTTAAGCCTTTTGTGTAACAGTCCCCCCTTCCTGGGGGAGTGCGGATTAGCTCTGAAAAAACCATGTATTTGCAAGGTAAATGTCTGTTTAGAAAAGCCAGCTGGGAAAATGCAGCAAATTACTTGGGGACATCAGTTCTAATCCCACATGTATAAACTCTAAACAACAAATTTCTGAAAGAAAGCAAATTGAGTTCTGGTAAGAGTGGAAGTTGCATTTACAAGAAACTGTTGAATTTTGTGTTTTCTTTTTACTTCAAAGCATTTTCCATTACTCTTCAAAGATGATGTTATGACTAATTTATGTAATACAGTACAATAAATTCAGGGAGGTTTGGACAAGACTTTCAGTTTCTATTTCAAGTTAGAGTTTGGGTGTAAAATGTTTGTGATTTGGGATTTGGGTTTTTTCTTAAGCACCTTGGAACAATTTTTTCCTCTATTCTTGTATTAAGAAAACAAAAAAGTGTAGAAGCTACACAACTTAAAGCTAATCCAAGTTGTACTCTCTAAAAGTATACTGGGCAGTGTATCAGGAGGGAAAATTAACTCCCATGCAAGTGCTTATCTCTGAACAAAATTAATGTGGTCCTGAAAGTCTGACATTTGCCAGTTCATCTAAAAGATTTTCATAGAGCCATGTTTGTGCTCAGGGTGGGTGCAGATGCTGGCTGCAGCTCTGAGAGTGCTGAGGGAACTGAACTAGGTCTTCATGCTTGTTGCCAGTTTCACACTGAAAACTCCCAGATTCTGTTCAGGAAGTTCCACAGTTTAAGAGTATATTGAAGAAATATACCCAGAATATATTGAAGAAATAAAGGTGTAGGAGGCCAGGAAGTGCTTGATAAATAAATCATTGATTTAGTAGAATAACGTGTAATTGTCTAAGAGGGATAGAAATTTTGTTTCAATTGATACAACCAAATTAATGTTAACGAACAAGCTGTTGCCAACAACCATTGCACAGCACATTCTCTTTGATTTGACTTTTTTTTTCCTACAGGTAATTTGGCAGTTGCGAAAACAATATGCATATTGATTGAATTATATATAGAATATTGGAAATGTGAGAAATCTCATACAAAATCTTTGGGGTTTATAGATACTAAATGTTCAGTACATTGATTATGCTGTTTCATTCACGTTCTCTATTTTAGCACGTATTTGATGGTAAAATATTGATGGTTTAACACATTTGATGATAAAAAATACATTCCCATGTGTTATTAAATACCACTTCAGTATTGTATTGTTTATTAACCTCAGACGTACAAGCAAGTCTTTAATACAGTGCTTATAATAAATGTACATTCTGCTACTGTCTTCATCATTTCCAGCCAAAATCTTTGCAAACAAAAGATTTTTTTGCACAGGAGTTTACTGTGGGGTAGAAAGCACTTACGGTAAATTTGAAACAATATTTTGACACCGCGGAACACCTAATGGGTTTCTTTTTCTGAAGGTAATACTCAGGCTCATTCAGAAGCGTCAATTGAACAGTCATTTCCTTTCTTCCCATCTAAATTTCCAATAATATTTTTGTGTGTTATTGTTTGAGCCTGATTTGGATGATTGATTTATTGGAAATCAAATTTTCAGCAGGCAGTTGAGTCTAATATAATTCCCACTTATCCAGAGCACAAATTAAAATTGTTTCAGTCTACTGTTTTCAACTAGGCCTGTCTGTGGCATACATTCAGAATGAACATGTAAAAAAAAAGTAACTGTCTGTGTTACATATAAAAATGATACATTGATGCACAGGAATGCTGGTGGATTTTTAAAAATTATTTGTAAGGTAAAATAATCTCTGCCTTGGTTTGAATCTTGCAGGTGCGCAGATTTGCTGAAGCATTCTTTTGCTTTGAGCATCCTAGGCAAGCTGCTCTTGCCTTCCAAGAACTACAGTGAGTAGCCTTTGGAATTCCACAGTATATAGCATGTAGTACTGTTACTGCATATTTTGTTGTGTAGAAGTAGCATTGAAAAAATACATAAGAAATTCAAGAGAAACTTTTGTTCTCAATATAGATTTAAAGTACTGGAAGTTATATAAGAAGTTATTAAATAATTAAGTTATTAAATAATAGTTAATTAGTAGAGAAGCTTCTACTGAAATTAATTAAACTGTTGGTAATTTCTGTAAATGTAAAAATAAATAGTTTTGTTTTTTTCATGGAGGACTGCTTCCTTTTTTCAGTGCTCAAAGTCATCTACAGGTGTGTGCAGCTATCAAAAACATTTCCTTCTGCAGTTCTCTTCCACCCCTCCCTATTGAATGCAGTGAACTAGATGGAGATATGAATTCCTTGCCTATTATCTTTGAAGATCGGTATTTAGATTCAATTTCTGAAGGTAAACACACCTCACAGTACAATTTCCTTTTTGAAGAAATGAGCAAAAATTATGTAAAACTTGAGTATTTTTTTTATAAATTTCTTGCTGGCTTTAAAGGACTACATTTATTTGATAGGATATGGGGTTTTAGCTTGAGTTTTGAGGATGTGTAAAATTCTATAATTGCTAGTGTGTTATAGCATCACTTATCTGCATAATCTTATTTTAAACATATTTTCTCTTTTCCCCCCTTCTCTGTGAAAGATTTGAATGTACCCTGGTTGGTAGCTCAGAGTGTTCCAAGGGCAGAGTCCAATAAACTGGATAAATTTGAAGCTGAAGAAGGTTTCGTCGCTGGTTTTACTAGCCCAGAACTGAAAACAAGACCTGCTGGTGCCTCTGTCTCTTGGCATTCAGAAGCTGAAAAGATGCTAACAAAAACCTTCAAAGGGAAAAATGAAGATACAAATAAATCCAAAGCTAAGGTTGCGAAGCTCATAAAAACAATAAAAGCTGAAAACACAAAAAAAGTTGTAAAACAGAACTCAAAGGACTCTGTGGTGTTAGTAGGATACAAATGTTTGGTAAGCACAGCACTGGAAAATGCCAGTAGAAGGTTAGATGGTGAGCCTTCCTACAATGCTAACGAAGGGCTGGACCCTGGAGTAGGTGGAATTCCTTGTGATACAAAGGCCTGCATCAGGCAAATAAATCAAAAAGACCTTCCATTGTTGCCATATGATGATGAAATGGCTGTCAAGATTGAAGGTGACCAACCAGGTCCAAGTAGTCCTGTGCACTGTGAAAATGAGGCTATTTTTGAAAGACTGACTATCTCCCAGACAGGTTCTGGAACTATTCAAGCAGATAGTGCTTTAGAACACAGAGGTACACTTGAAGGTTGTCATGGAGGTCAACCAGCTTCCTCAGGAGTCAGGATAACTGATGTCAATCCAAGTAATAAGAATCTTTATGAAGAGGAGAAAGGAGTGGCTCACACTGGATCATGGGCTAAGTTTCCACAAGATGTAGAGCACGAAGAGAATTTGCTGACACCTGATATTCAGTCTTCAGAATCTGGAAATAAATTGAATTTGGGAGAACAGGAACCCATGCTTGAAAAAGAAGAGGTCCATGAGAGAAACAGTCAGCATACCAGTGACATCTTGACAAAAATGAAAAGCAATCCACCTACTCTTTCAACAAAAGAAAGTCAAATCCCTACAAGTGGAGACATGACTAAATTACCAGATGTTAGTGTGACGTATGCCTCTTCTAGATTTTCAGATTCAGGTGTAGAAAGTGAACCAAGTTCTTTTGCAACTCACCCCAACCCTGATCATGTTTTTGAAAATGTTCATGGGCAAAGTGCACACAATGGTGAGAGAGCATTTCCTCAGCCTTTACTGAAACCAGACTGTGCAATAAAAAACACAATCGAAAGCCATTGCACTGAGAGTACAAGTGCTGTAAGTGAAATACAGTCATCACTGACATCCATAAATTCACTGCCTTCAGATGATGATGAGCTGTCACCTGATGAGAATTCGAAGATATCTGTTGTACCTGAATGCCAGCTAAGTGACAGCAAAACAGTATTGGATCTAGGAGCAATTGACTTGACAAAATGTGATGACAGTAAATCAAACACCAATTTGCAGCAGCAGCTTGTTACATATTCAGGGCACTTAGATAACAAAACTCTTTCTATATGTTCCTCAGTCTCAGGAAAAAAAGATCTGTTACACTTGGTTGTTTCAGATGAGGACACACCTTCTGATGTAGAAAGTTACAGCCCACCAACAGGCCCTGGCAAAACCTGCAAGGACTCTCAGGACCTTGAAAGGCATCCTACAGCTACAGAAAAAACAGTTAAGTTGTGTTTGGAAACAACTTGTATGGGTGAGCCGTCTGCTATTTCAGGTTCTTCATCTGTAAATGCAGCAGTTAAAAAAACAAACAAAGGAAAACATAATGAGCCTTTAGAACTAAAGGGCACAACTGAAGAACTGTCAGTAGCTAAAAGTGAACCTGGTACAGATAATCCTTCTCCAGCTGGTGGTGCTGACATGGTGAAACAAGGGCTTGTTGAGAACTATTTTGGCTCTCAAAGCAGCACAGATATTTCAGATATTTGGCC